>PVJI01022460.1:0-25221 GCA_004026765.1 Micronycteris hirsuta | reverse complement strand
ATTACCCAAGGTCAAGAATAAGGAAAGAATCTTACAAGCAGCAAGAGAAAAGGAGACAGTTACCTACAAAGGAATCCCCATAAGACTGTCAGCGGATTTCTCAAAGGAGACCCTCCAAGCAAGAAGGGGCTGGAGAGAGATATTTCAAATCATGAAGAGCAAGGGACTACAACCAAGAATAATCTATCCAGCAAAACTTCCATTTAGAATGGAAGGGCACATAAAGTGCTTCTCAGATAAGGTCAAGTTCAAGGAGTACATCATCATGCAGCCTCTACTATATGAAATGTTAAAAAGTTTTGTATGAGGACTCAGGAGAGAAGGCACCAAGGCCAGATCAGCTACCGGGAAATTCAGATCAGCCACAGCCAAGACCCTTCTGAGGTAAGCAAGCAAAATACAACCAGAGAAACAAAATAGAACCAGAGACATTGAAGTTTAGAACATTCTGGCAGTAACCAGAGGGGAAGGGGAAGGGGAGAAGGGGGACAAGGGTATTCAGGAACTGCTATAAAGGACACATGGACAAAACCAAGGGGGAGGGTGGAAGCAAGGGAGGGAGGTGGGTTTGCCTAGGGTGGGGTGGGGGGAGGGTAAATGCGGACAACTGTAATTGAACAACAATAATTAAAAAAAAAAAAAATTCATGTCCAACCAAGACCTGTAACTGTGACCTTATTTGGAAACAGAACTTTTGCAAACATATTTAAAATGAGGTCACACTAGATTAGAGTAGGCCCTAAATCTAATAGGAATGGAATAATCAAGAGGGAAATTGGGACACAGAGACAGAGAAAAGGCTGTGTGACAAGACAGAAATTAAGAGTGATGCAGCTGCAGGCCAAGGAATACCAAGGACTGCCGGCCACCACCACAAGCCAGGAAGAGGCAAGGAAAGGCTCCTCCTAGAGCCATCAGAGGGAGCATGGTTCAACCGATACCCTGACTGCTAGCCTAAGAGAATAAATTTCTGTTGTTTAAGCTACTCAGTTTGCAGTAATTTGTTATGGCAGCCCAGAAAGCTAATACAGGAACACTGCTTTTAGTTTTTCTTTTCTGTAGGACCAAGAAACCACAGCATTTCTAAACATACTGAGAAAGTAAAGGTGCTTACCAGACTGGATGCAAGACGAAGCAAATGAGAGGTTCCTAAGTTGTTAGAGTCCTCATACCTACTGCCTGCTTTAATGAACAAACCAATTCTTGATGCAGGAGCATAGTTTTCCAGAGAAGCAATCACTAAACCGTTTGGTAACTTGGTAAGCTGTATTTAAAATAAAGTACAGATGTGAATAAACTTTATATTACCAAGATAGTAAGGCATGTATAGGTTCCAGATAGCAATTCAGTAGGACTAACCTCAAGCTCCTGAGGATGTAGAGGCACTCCTGCAGGGGCAGCTGTGGCTTTCACTTTGGGAGCAACTTTGAGGGAATAAAATCTCTAAACATACAAAAAAAAAAAAAAAACAAAAACCAAACCCCAGGTTATACACATTTCTCAGAAAAACAGTGCACTGTACTCTAGTGTGTCTGAGCAATAGAAGGTGTTCAGTGGTAAAAGAACTCTATGGGAAGATTTAACTGATTGACTTATTATGGATTTATTAACCCACCATTCACCCAAGCCTCTCTTAAACCTCTGTTTATTTGTGATTTGTAGAGCCTGAAGGAATACCAAGTTCTACAGGTTCACTTTTACTCTGTAAAGAATTACTGTATTTTCTTTTACCTTTTAACTATCTTATTAAAGCTTCAAGTGGCTTTATAGCTCTAATGCTTTGGTTTTATTTGAAAAAGTGTGGAATTGTCACATCTACACCCTTTTATAGATTTTAGCATTGCTGCTTCCCTTATCTGCCCAAAGAGTCTCATCTTTTCAGTCTATTTTCCAACTGAAATGACAATCATTTTAGTTACCTTTGAAAGACACAATGTACCAAGGAAAACTTCTATCAAGCCCCAAATGTTTCCCACAATATATTCTTCACTCTCTTGTCTGCTACCAAGACCACACAACAAAGTGTTATTGCTTCTTTGACTAATACAAATTTATATCATCCTGAAACTAACAATAGCCTCATCCACAGCAGAATCTCCATGTGTAATATACAGCCAATCACAAAGTAAAGGGTCCTTTTAAATGCTGGATTAGGGATCTAAACTGCGTAACTTTCTTCTTTTTGGAAAATGATCAACAATGGCACAGAATTTGTTTTATTATGCCTCAGGTTTATGAGGCCACAGTGGATTTGTTAAGAAATAATAAACTTGGTAGTCCCAAGACCAATGATCAAGTGTGAAGGACGGAGGGCACTTCCTTGTGTCTTCACAACAGTGTCCTAGTCGATTCCTAGTTTTCATTTGCCGTCAGTGCTTTTTAATTATAGGTTACAGTTAGCTTTGCTTTATCATCAATTTTGTTTGCTAGATGTGGTATAGTTAACCCTACTTGAGATTTTGGCTTTTAATTTTTCAAAAATTAAAATTTAAGACATGTGGGCATAAAGTTCAAATATAAATAATTCATAGAGCTACTGCCAAGGGAGATTTAGGTATTTTCCCCTCAAATGTGTCTGAACACTGATACTTTGTTGTTATGTACTTCCTATAATTTGTCCTATTCAAATAAATTGTAAAGAATTATCCAGTCCCCTGGCTGGGTAGCTCAGCAGGTTTGAAAGTGGTTCCAACACCCTGAGGTTGCAGGGTCAATCTCTGGTCAGGGCATGTACAAGAATCAACCAATGAGCCCTGACTGGTGTAGCTCAGTGGATTGAGCGCAGGCTGGGAACCAAAGGGTCGCCAGTTCGATTCCCAGTCAGGGCACATGCCTGGGTTGCAGGCCAGGTCCCCAGTGGGGCAATGTGAGAGGCAACCACACATTGCTGTTTCTCTCCCTCTCTTCCCTTCTCTCTAAAAATAAATAAAATCTTAAAAAAAAAAAAGAATAAATCAATGAATGCATCAATTGTTGGTGTCACAAATTGATGTTTCTCTCTCAAGTCAATCAATTAAAATCATCATTTTAATAACAAAATACATATAAATTTATTCTTATGTAAAATATGCTATAATTAGAAACATTAATAATTACTTTCAAGTTTACTGTAATCTGTTCACATTGGTATTCTCCAACTGTTACCTTTGAGTTTTATTTCCCTTACTGGAAAGTGGGTATGGATAGAATGGAGATTTTGCCCTCTTTTGCCCCTCTAACTGGGCTGCCCTGAATGGGCTGTTAATCTTTGGTTTGTCTAGGTGTGCCAGGAAGCGTAAGACAATCGCAGCGTGAATTATGGCCACTTGTATAATTCATAGGATATCTATTTAAACATTAAGCACAGGAAAACTCCATCCCCTGGTCTTTTGCACCTCCCTCTACCAGGTTACTAGGTTACCTAATAAATATTGGGATTTTGGGCTGGATATTTTTTTCTTTGTGCACCGTAGGATGTTTTGGCCCCATCCCAGACCTCTAGATGCCAGCAGCACTTCTCCACAGGTTACAACGAAAAATGTTTCCAGCCCCCTGGCTGGTGTGGCTCAGTGGAGACTGAACGTTGGCCTGCCAATCAAAGGGTCACTGATTCCATTCCCAGTCGGGACACACCCCAGTGGGGGGCACGTGAGAGGCAACTGTACATTGATGTTTCTCTCCCTCTTTCTCCTTCCCTTCCCCTCTCTCTAAAAATAAAGAAAATCTTTAACACGTTAAGCGCGTCAGTCCCTGGGGACGGACAGTGAACTTTCCGTTTGGGTGACATTGGTGCGTGGGACTGGCAGTATCAAGGTTAAAAAATAAGTGTTATAATTTTAATGACGTTTTGCACTGGCTGCACCATTGTGTGCCTGTTTATACTCTAACTCAACACCCCTGGAGTGGTCACCAGCCCTCCGCCTGAACGGAAAGCCCAGCAAAATCAGCTGCGTGCTTAATGTGTTAAAAAAAAATGTTTCCAGATATTGCCAATTATTCCCTGGGGGCAAAATGAGCAAAGCTGAGGCTTTTAAGGGCATTCCAGATCTTCCCCTTGGATAATGACTGCTCTACGGTGACACAATACTGACACCTGAGTTTTCCCTAGTGACAGCTATGTTTCATTTGGGCTTGAAGGAGGAGTCTTAAGCAGCTCTTGAGGACAGACAAAAGAGCCCTCATAGAAGAAGTCTCTAACAAGATCAAGAAAAGCACACATCATAAATCCAAGACACCATAAAAGTCAAGTTCCAGGCAGTGATGACTTCAAAGACTAGCTCATTTCTTACAATTGTATTCATAAACCCACTTCACTGTTGGGGAAACTTGTGCTCCATGATACACCAAAAGGTAGAGGCCGCAGCTGCCAGGGCAAGGATGACGGGCTAGGTCCACGTCGGCCTCCTGCCCCCAGGTCTCATGGTTTTCCGGACGCAATTGCAGCAGTGACCTTCAGAGGTCTCTCCACTGGGTCGCTTCACCACCGCTCTCAAGCTCCCTCCGTCCCTCAAGTTTTTCGTCATTAGGTCTCTTCTGCTTCTTGCACAAGCCGGGCTTGCCTGGCAAGACCCACCCAGCCTGCAGCCCAAATGCAGGGCTCAGCTCAAGGGCAGACCAGACTAAGGCCCAGGACCCCTAACCAGGAACCTCCGGTTCGTATCACCTTGGTGACAAACGGCTCCCCAACCCTCCCCAAACCCGCCGGCTATGCTCACCGAGAGGGACCCGGCTCTGGTTAGCAGCTTCATGGCCCAAAATTTCTCTGACCCACGGTCACTGCTGGTTTATAGAAAAGCAAAATGGTGGCCGACAGCCGGAGTTTCCCAGCTTTCCCCGCGCCCCCTTCGCGCGGGGCCTCTCTATCCGGACTGCGATCATTCCGGACCTCTCTACTGCTCCTTGGGGGAGGTTGGGCCAGTTTAGTTCCTGCACTTCGCAATGGAGGGAGATGACTGTTTTCGTAGTAAACACTTCAGCACATTACCTCGGTTCCACCTTCTGAATTCTCCTCCTGGCCCGCACATCCACTCGGCAATCCTCTCCTGATACGTTTACGGCTTCTACGCCCCTCCACCACTTTGGATTCTCCCGACCGGATCGCCCAATGGGACAGCCTCTTCCGATTCCTGCCGCGACTTCGCGGCTGCTGCTGTCATTGAGCTATGAGGTGTTCTGCCAACTGGGAATGACTCTTTTTGTCATTTTGTGGAGACGTGGGCTTCGAAGCTGTGTGTGGCTTGGTAAAGTCCTCGCTAGGTCATTTCGCCCAGGAGAGAGAGGCCGTCCAAAGAATTCACTGGCGTAACCCCCGAAGCAGACCGGGGACACAGTGCTCCCAACTAATGTCTCTGCTCGCGTGGAACCTATGTTCTGGGCAGGGGGTACGTAGGAAATGAAAACTAGTTTTTGTATGAGAGAATGAAAATGTTTTGAATAGTAGACGTGTGTGTGTGAGAGAGATTTAAGAGCTGACACCCGCCTTCCGAGTCACGTGACTTCGGGGGAGCAAGCTCATCCCTCTTAAAGGAGCGGTAGCAAGCTGCTTTGGTGAGCCCTCGCCAAGTGGAAGAGGGAGGTGCGGTCGCTGCCCTTGAGGGACTCCCTGTCTGCACTTTGCGACGTCGCGTGGTTGGGGAGTCAACAGCATCAGTATCACTTAGGAGTTTGTTAGGAATGCGGACTCTGCAGCTTCCATGCTAGATCAGCATGTGCATTTTTTCACGATCCCCAGGTGATTCACGGTGCATGACACTTCTGAAGGGCTGGTGTTCCAGCCGTTAGAAAGCAAGGACAAACGGGTCTGGCCTGTGGCTGAATTGCCTACAACTGCCTAATGGGGTTCTGGTCTTTTAGAATCTAGCGCCAACCTAATTTCTGTGCCTTCAAGGTCACTCCTAACTTGGTCCGTACCATACATAAGAGTTATCCAAACTATGGTAGACTTACACTGGTGGTGCATGAGGTGAATGAACGCTGTTCTACTTTAATAGTCATTTTTATTTGGGATATGGCAAGCAGTGCTGGCATGGCAGTACATTTCCTCTTTAAATACATTTATGAAAGAAAAGAAGTTGGCTTAAACATTAAGTAAATTGACTGACTATAGGTGATAGGGAGATATGGCAAAAACCATGAAGGTTTTTACCTTCGTGTTATACTAATGAGTGAAATGTGGGAAACTGCGGTGATAAAGTCACCCTCCTGCTTAAAATTTTTTCAAGGATTCCCCGTATTTTCCAGGATAAGACTCAAATTAACATCGCACACAGTACTTTTTTTGCTACCTCCAAATTAACTGCACCTGAGAGTCCAGTCACTGCAATGTCTTCATCCAATAGTTCAGGACACACACAGGTGCACACACATGCTTGTTTAGAATGGGCTCCTCCTCATCCATAATTTTGATGACTGGCATTTTCCTTCCCAGTCCTCTCAGAATCTGACCCAGGCAAGTATCACCCTAGCCTGGAGTTTTTTCAGCCTCCTCTGAATTTTATTGCCTTGTATTGATAATTTTGCATTCATGTTTTATCTCTCTTAACTACATTAAAGAAACATTATTCGCAATTTCAGACATTAAATAGAAGTTAAAAAGGCAGTATAATGAACTCCCATTTACCTATTATTACCCATTTTCAACCATAATCAACATTTAACTTTCTTTGATTTTAAGCTCCTTAATGGAGAGAAGTATTACAAGTATTTAAGATGACTTCAGTCATAATTGAGGTGGCCTGGTTATTTTTTTTATTCCACATATACGATGCTACCTATCAATTTATTAAAAATTGTAATAAACATAATAATCAAACTAGTGCTCCAAACTTATGCTGTTCACAGGGAAGACACTACAAGAGAAGACAATAGAGACTGGCTTGCAATAAGAAGTACAAATTCCTTCTATAGAGGTGGAGAAATAAAAGGACAAATCTAGTTGTCTAAAAGACAATTCACTGTACACATTTTATTTACAGTTTTGTGCACTGTCTTAATGTGAATGTTTTCTATTTAAGCCAGTTTTTAACCAAAGCAAAATAACCTAAGTAATACAAAGTGTTAAAATACAGCAAAGAGATACAAAAACAGACGTACTAATTCTAATTAGGAATGTAATTACGATGTTACATTTTTATAATCCACAATTATGTTTAGGAAATCACACAAACATAGATCACTGATTTGAATGAAATGCATAAATTCGTAGCAAAGCTTTGTAGTTATAAAACAACAAAAAATTACCCAAGAATGCCCAAAATTCATGTTTATTCCACCTTTGTGTCATATTCCTGGATCCTTTACCAATGTTACATGAGGAAAAAAAAAGCAAACAAATGAAAAAGTGAAATCAGAATCACTAATGTTATCAAGTAGGGAACCAAATAAATTAAAATATAGCAGCCATCAGCAAGAGTACAGCAAAGACAATGTTGTAAGAAAAAGACAAAAAAAAAATTGCTAGAAAACTGTATGCATCATACTCTTTCAAACCAGCAAAATATGCTCCTGCATACAATGGAACATAACCAGAATTCTTTTCCTGTAAAATATAGAAATGTTAAATTTTTCTTCAACTTTGTAGATGGGTAAAATGTTTGTAGTGATAATTTTCCTAAGCTATTACACAGTGGGCCAGAAACCCATTTTTGGATTCTGGAGACGATGTGTACTGTAATTCTTTGATTGGGTAAGTGAATACACTAGCCAAAATTAAAAAAAACAAACAAACACAGAAGTACAAGACAAAGGTGAATGAGACTTATCATATCTTTGCAATGTTTAGATGGAAATCAAATTTAAATGCAGTCCACTCTGCTTTTGAAGAGGCTTTGGTTCAACTCCCAAATCTCGATTGCTTGACGCTGTCTCCTATGAGAATACTCAGAAGGTGTCTTAAACAACAAACCTATTTTTAGTGGTAGAACCACTCTTAGTAGTTGTGTCTGCATGGGACTGATAACCAATCGTCATCTTTGGAGGAAGTCCTAACCTTTCCTCGTATACCCTCCCTATATATGTAACAGCGTCTCTGTTTTCACATTCAGTAGTCCATATTGCTATCTTATCACCTTTAGCTCTAACATTAACAACAGCTCCACATACATCATCACTGTAGTCATCAAAGGATTCTCCAATAAGGCACAGCAGTGTCTTTAGCCTAAAAGCGATGGAAGTCACTTTGTCTCTGCTGTTTGCTTAATGTAATTAGCCATCGTCTTCCTCGTTTGTTTTTCTCATCTTCCCACATAGGCTTAATACCATCCTTAAAAAGTGAGTAGTCACAGCCAGGCATTAAATTACTAGACAACTGGATATCGTTGTACAGAGCCCAAAAGTCTTCAATAGTATCAAACTCAGAGATCAGCCGAAGGTTTGCTTGCCAAGTTTTGCTTTTATCATTTTTAAAAAACCAGAGTGCCCATCTGTTCTGTAAAGGATGTTTAATATAGTGTTCTGGGTTAGCAACCTCCTGATTAGATTCTGTTTTCTCTTCTGTAGGCGGGGGGATTAGGAGTAGGGGTGGTTTCCGGTTCTGCAGTCACCATCTTCGATCCATCTGTGGTGGCCTGGTTATTTTTGACACCTCACTTAAGTGATTGAGATGTTATTCTCCCAGTTTCTGGATCTGTGCATTTCCTATTAAACAGAAACATCCCTTTTGTCTTAAAAACTCAGCTTTCACTTTTAATTATACATGGGCTCTAGTAACTTTGACATGCATCTGGTTGGTTGATGTCAGATATGAAGGAGAGAACCCAAGTGAGCTCACTTGTGTCATAAGATTGCAAAGACAAGAAAGGAAGAGACCTGAAGATTAACATTTTACTTAGGATTATATTTTGGAGCCAGACTACATGTATATGCTCTAGTTCTTAATGATATTCAGTTAGACCTACATGATACCAATAAAATCTAAAAATTTGCAAGAGAGGCTGATTTTTCTTTTAAATTATTTTAAGACTCAAGTAGCCAAAGCAACTTTGACTAGGAGTGCTAAGTGTGGGAAATAAAGGAAGGAAATGGGTTTATGTTCTGTTCACGGCACCCAGTCTTATCTGAATGGTGATATGAAGATAAACTATTACCTGGTAATATTTTGTACTAATGTCAGAAAAAGTTCTTAAGAGTAAAATGACTTTAAAAATAATTGTTTATTTTTCAATTACAGTTGACATACAATATTATATTAGTTTCAGGTGTACAACAGTGATTACACATTTATATAACTTATGTAGTGATCACCCTGATAAATCTTGTCCCCATCTGACACCATACATATTTATTATGATATTTTTTACCATATTCCCTATGCTGTGCTTTATATACTTATGACTATTTTGTAACTACCAATTTGTACTTCTTAATCCCTTCACCTTTTTCACCCATCCCACAATGCCCCTCCTATCTGGCAACCATCAAATGTTCTCTGTATTTCCAATTCTGTTTCCCTTTTTTGGTATGTTTATTTTTTTTTTAAGATTCCACATATAAGTGAAAGCATATGGCAATTTTCTTTCTCTGACATATTTCACTCAGCACAATACTGTCTGTGTCCATCCATGTTATTGCAGATGGCAAGGTTTCGTTATTTTTAAAAGATTTTATTTATTTATTTTTAGACAGGGGAAGGGAGGAAGAAAGAGAGGGAGAGAAACATCAATGTGTGGTTGCCTTGGTGCGGCCCCTACTGAGGACCTGGCCCACAACCCAGGCATGTGCCCTGACTGGGAATCAAACAGGTGACCCTTTGGTTCACAGGCCACACTCAATCCACTGAGCCACACCTGCTAGGGTGGAAATTCTTGCATACTTACTTTATACCTGAGGGTTTGGCCAATCCAAAAAGGTCACGAAGAAGACAAGAAAAAGAGAGTTTGAATATCTGGCTCCTATGTGGCTTCCCTGTGATAAAAATTAAAGATTTAAAAATTGACATAAAATATTTCTCCCCCTGAAAATACTTTAATTGGGATCTTAGTGCCCTAACTCCTTCTTGCTGAAATGATTATTTTCCTCTGTAAGTTATGTAAAAGGACTGATGTGTTCAGCCTCACCGAGGATGTTGTGTAAAGGGGCATCCCACCTGGGCAGTTATGATCTGGCCAAGATAAAAAGCTTCAGTTCACAGCTTCTCTCATTGTGCACAAAATTTTCTTACGATAGCCTCTTTTACCTGTCATCTTTCTTCCCCTTTGGCCTTGGGCCCAGACCTTGTTTCTCTTTATGTCTATAGTAACAGGACTTTTCCTAGCTTAATTATGTCATTAGCATAGTTATATCTACCTGAATGTAGTATACAGCTTACTATTTTTCCATAAAAATAAAATGAATTACAATTACAATATTTAATGTTTTAAAGTTGTATTCATCATTAAACTATTAAGATGTAGAACAATGCAGATGTAGTTTAGGTATAGAATAATGTGCTTAACTGTGTAACAGATAAAAGTGGTATAGAAATTCAGGTGAAAGAGAAAGAAATGGGGGTTAAAGCAGTCATGGAGGGCTTCACCAAGATAATGGGACTTCAGCTAGGTAGTGAGAATGAGTGCCTTTTCCAGTTAAACAGTTTAATTTTTATTAACAAACATTATTTTGAGACACTACTGTTTGCCAGGGGCTGTTCTTGGTGCTAAGGCTATAAAGATAAATGAAACGGGGTCCTTGACTTCATGGAGATTATAGCATAACGGGTAAAGCAGACCCATAATGAGAATAAAAAACATTAATTCACAATAGTTAGTACTTAATTTCAGTTGAGCAATTCTATCTCTTTCAATTGTTCTCTAAATTCTAAAGTGAATACCCACTTTGGGATCATTCTCAATCTTTCACTGGTCTTGACAGCTCTTGCTCTGCATCAAAGTAAAACCATTTCTCTTTGACTAGCTCTAAAAATCTTGTGGCAGATAAGGAGAATTCCATCTCTGCCTTCACTTTCTCACAGGGTAAAAACTTTTTGAAACAGCTTTCTCCTGCCCTCGGTCATTTCATTCTGCTTCCTGAGTATTCTCTACCCTCATCCTCTACTTTCTAAAAGGAAAAGCCTTTTACTCATCTGACACCATACCATACTTTTTACAATATCATTGACTATATCCCCTATGCTGTACTTTACATCTCCATGACTATTTTATTAGAAATAGAGTTATGCTATATTATTATTGTGGTAAAAGTGCATAACATTTATCATCTTAACCACTTCTGAGTGTACAGTGCAGGAGTGTTAAGTACCTCACACTGTTGTGTAGCTAATCCACAGAACTTTTTCTCCTTGCAGAGCTACAACTATGTCCCCTTTACATGATAACTTTCTGTTTCCTCCTCCCCCAGCCCCTGACACCCACTATTCTACCTTCTGTTTCTAAGATTTTGACTACTCTAGGTGCCTCATATAAGTGTAATCATACAGTGTTTGTCTTTGACTGCCTTATTTCATTTAGTATTGTGTCCTGAAGGTTTCTCTATGTCGTAGCATGTTTCAGAATTTCCTTCCATTTTCAAGCCTGAAGAATATTCTGTTGTACTTAGACACCGCCTTTTGTTTATTCATTCGTCCATCAGTGCAGACTTGGGCTGCATGCACCTGTTGCAAATAATGTTGCTGTGAACGTGGGTATGTAAATATCTCTTTGAGAGCCTGGTTTTAATTATTTTGAATACATACCAAGAAGTGGGATTGCTGAATCATATGGAAACTCTATTTTTAATTTTTTGAGGAAACTCCGTACTGTTTTCCATAGCAGCTGTACCGTTTTATGTTCCCACCAACAGCACACAAGGGTGGAACCCAATGATTTAAAGATGCATTCCTAATACACTTTTAATGTAAAATAGAGAAAGATTTCTTTCCCCTTAAGTGCAATAAAGGGGGCCAAAAAATTTAGTTTCAGAAAAAAAAGCAGTCAAAAATTGAGAGAAGTACATTTTCCCTTGATACTTTTCCCTGATACAAATACACAAAATTGATCTGTATCTCCTTCCAACAGTTTTCCTGTTGCCACCCCAGTGCATTTTTATGGATCAAAGAAGATAGGGATGTAGTTAGAAAATTCAAATGTGACTAGAAAGACATCTTTTTTTTTTATTAGCTTTCCAAGTGTGCCTTTTAATATGGTAACATGTCAAAATGTGCTTATAGAGGGGTCAGGGTTATGTTCTGCTTAGTTTCATTTTTTAAAAAAATTCATTGTTTGATTACAGTTATTACCTTGGGTCCACTACAATAATCTCATCTCAAGATCCTTAACTAATCACATCTGTGAAGTCCCTTTTGCCAGGTAATGTATTCACAGATTCCAGAAACTAAGAATGGATATCTTTATTCTGCCTACACAAGGTTTACCCATGCAGTAGCATATATCACTTTTGTTCTTTTTAATTGCTGAATAGTACTCTATTATACGGACATACTACATTTTGTTTACCCATTCGCCAGCTAAAGGATATTTGTGTTGTTTGCACTTTTTGACTATTATAATTAATGCTGCTATGAACATTCACATGCAATTCTTTGAGTGAACATGTTTCTATTTCTCCTGGGTATGTATTTAAGAGTGGAATTGCTGGGTCATATGGTTTGCTTATTTTATCCTGATTTAATTACTAATAGTTTCTCCCTTTAGTCTCATAATTGTCTTGGTTTGGGTAATAAATTGTATGGTTGCCTTAATTATAGTAGCTTATAGACCAGAAAGCATATCAGTCAATGTAGTCCCACCACCCATCCCCAAAATGTTTAGGTGGAATTAGTTACACTAATTATAAACTTGATATAGAAGTGTTGCGGATTTCGTCCCACAAAATCCGTTGGGGGGACCGCACCGATTGTGTGAATCAGACTTACCCAGAGACACGCTTGGAGAATAGAGTCCGGCAGCCACGGGTCTTTCTCTCCATCTTGGAAAAGGCCTCGTGCCTAGCTCAGCCAGGCTTTTTATTAGAAGCTTTAGGACACATTTACATTGGATTGATCATTCATGGGCTTATGCAGAACAGGGGTTTTCAGTTGGGTCATGAGGATATATGGGAAGGGAATAGATAAGGGGTAGGTTTACTCAGTTACAGAGTATTAGGATGTAAATTCAGGTCTGGTGGCAGACAGGACTGGGGTAGTACATTAAACAGGAGACAAGTAAATTGAGGGTAAGCTAACTAGGGCTGTTAACTATTAGGACCATAAAACATTGAGGCAGGGATCCATTAACTTAAGCTTCATGACTCTGGGAGGGAGAGACTCAGCAAGTCACAGAATTTCTTAAGATACATTTTTGCCAAATTCCCATCAGAGGGTTCTTTTTCCACTGACATGATCCACGCTTGTCCACACGGGAATGATTCTTTACGCGGAGCCGTGCTCTTTACGCATAAATTCCCAGGACTGCGTGTTTACACGCGTGTGGAAAGAATTCCCACATAGAAGCATGGGGAGTAACTCCAGTTCTTAGTGTAGAGAACTTTCCAAATTTAGAGATATTTTTAAACTATGAAAACAAAACAAACGAACAAATGAACATACACCAAAAACCAAAAGTGTTGAAGGATGGAAGGCAGGAAAGAAAAGGAAAGCAACCAGGGGTCTAAGTTTAGTGCTCGAATATTTCTATCTGTGAAATCCTTACATTAAAAGGCCAGGCAGGCAGCAAAGTGTAGGCACGAGTAAGTAAGGAGAATCTAAAATCTAGGGAGAATGTAGTAACAGCAGGTAAGAAGGGTTATAAATTCTGAACTTAAAAATGACTACAGGACATATGAACCCTGCCACATAGGGCCCTTCCCCACCTGCCACGGGGTTACTTGCCTCTCCAGGCATGTAACTGGCCCAACCACGCATTTTTCTCTAGCCCCTGCCTTTCTGCTTTAGTCAGTTTCAAGACTTTCGTGCCGCCCTCTCCCCACAACCCCTCTGACAGTCACCATGAAGGTCAATCCCTTCGTGACCTGGGACCACAGGAAAAACCACAAACGCCACATCAATGCCCTCTCGCACGTGCGCAGGAAGATCATGTAGTCTCTGCTCCCTAAGAAGCTGCGGCAGAAGTACAGCATCCGCTCCATGCCTATCCACAAGGAGGAGGAGGTCCATGTGGTTTGAGGATACTACAAAGGTCAGTAAATCGGCAAGGTAGTATAAATGTAAAGAAAGAAATGTGTCATCTGCATCGAGAGTGCAGCGTGAGAAGGCTAACTGCACCACTGTCCATGTGGGCATTCACCTGAGTCGGGGGGTATTACCAGGCTAAAACTAGACATAGTTTGGAAAAAAATTATTGAATGCAAAGCCAAATTTTGGCAATTGGAAAAGAGAGAGGCAAATACAAGGAAGAACTTACTGAGAAAATGCAAGAATAAATGCAACTGTAGTTTAGCTCCAGATTCTTAGCCTGGTGTGTATTCCTTTGAAACTTTTCAAGATGTCTCTGGAATATTTTGTTTCCTGCATGTTTTGTTATTGATATGGGACTCTGTAAATGTGTTGTTGCTGTTTTGATTAATTTTATGAATAAAAATGGGAACTGTTTCTTAATTCTGAATAAATACATAGATAAAAATGACTGCAGCCCTGGCTGGTTTGGCTCAGTTGGTTAGAGTGCTCTCTTTTTCTCTCTCCCTCCCACTTCCTCACTCTCTCTCTAAAAAGCAATGAAAAAAATGTTGTTGGGTGAGGATTAAAAAAATGACTGCAAGTTTTCTGTCCTTTGTTTTCTTTGTGTGTGAACATGTAAGAATGTAAAGGCTATACTCCTGGTATATCCTAGCTACTACCTAGGGGCAGAGGCTAGGCTAGCAAGTCCCAAAGTTTACTGTGCACTAGAATTACCTGGGGCATTTGTTTACAATATAGGTTTCTGGGTTCCAAACCCTGGAGATTGTGATTCAGTTGGAGTGCTGGAGAAGCCAGGAATCTGCATTTTAACTGGCACCCGCATAATTCCAATGTATGTTTGGCTCTATGGGAAAAATGGGCTAGATCATCCAGGGGATTCTCATATTAAGATCTGAAATTTTAATACTTCAGAAGTCATTCTAGGGCTTCTGGTCAAGATAGCAGCCTAGGTAAATGGTATACTACTCTCATCCTCCCATGACCACTTCAAAATTACAACTAAACTACAGAACAACCATTATTAGCACCTAAAGACTAGCTAAACAGAAGTCCTATAACTAAGGATATAAAGAAGAAGTCGCATCCAGGTGGGTAGGAGGGTGAAGATACGGAACAGGCTAGTCCCACACCCACTTGTGATGAATAAAAAATCGGGAGGGATATCTTGGCTACAGAGGTACCCGCTCTGAGGAGCATGGGGTCCCCCAGATCAGGGTTCCAGTGCCTGGAAGAGAAGTTTCTGTAATTTCTGACTTTGAAAACCAGTGGTGGTAAGTCTGAGTGAGACAGAAGGCTGCTGGTGTCCCAGGAGTTCCTCTTAAAGGGCCCACTTATGGACTAATTCTGACTCACTCTGAGCTCCAGCACTGGGGCAGCAGCTGGAAATGCAGGGGACATACTGGGAGGGACTGAATCACCTGGCTTCAGGGTGAAGGCTGGAGGGGCACCTTTTTCCCAACAGAAGTGCTAGCAGAGGCCATTGTTCCTTTGATGGGCCCTCCCCCCACCCACACCCCCTAGCTAGAATCTGGCTAACTGTTTTTCCTGCCCCGCCCAACCTACCGGCTTGACCAAGCTCCTTCCAATGGCTTTTCCATACAAATGGCCTTTCTTGGCTCATGCTGAAGATTCCTAAAATCTCTCAAAGGTTCACAAACAACCTATATCCAACCTCGGTGTGCCCTATATCTCTTGCTAAGTGACCTCAGGCCTGGCCCTAGCAGCAGCCAGCCTCAGGTACCAGTTTAGCCTCTCAGATATCTCAGGGGTAAGGGGCCCAGGAGAAGTGGCAATCATCTGTAGATTACTTTGTAGCACATTCGGAGAGGTCCCGGGCTGGGTATAGGTGGCAGCTTCACCTCCCAAGAGGCCCCAGAACCAACATACCTGGTGACCAGCTGTAGACCACTCCACAGCACCACCCAACAACCTCCACAAATGACACACTCAAAGGGTAGATGCAGCAGGCATCAGAGTCCTGATAAAGTGAGTCCAGCAAACCCAGAACTGTGAAACACTTGATGATATGCCCAGAGAAAAGATAAAGTCTTGGGAGCACAAGAGTTGGTTATGTCTATCATTTATGAAGGGAAGGCATTTGCACTGTGTAGACATTTGTTGGCTGTATGTGTAGTTATGATAGGGGACTCAAGAGCTGGAAAATTTTAGTTTAAGGTAGTTATAAGCCTAGTAAGTAATGCATATGTTAAAGCTATTGTTTCAGAAACTACAGATAAGGCCCATCCTAGCTCCCAGGAGAGACAGCCAGCCTCCTGGGGCACAGCTGGAGACATCTGAGCCACTGTGTTCCTGGGAGAGACAGATGACCACCTGGGAACAGCTAACTGCCCAGGGTGAGAATACTGCAGTTTTTTAAATCTAATTTTCCCTGAATTTCAAAACCCTTCACCGCACTTTGTTTTCTGTTGTAAAAAGGTTGGTTTGGAAGGAAATGTAAGATGGTCTGTTAGGGTATGAACTTGCCATCTTCTCAGATTGCCAGCCTTCTGAATAAAGTGCCCATAAAGATTTAATCCCTGTCTCTGCTTATTGGGTTCTCAATGTGACAGGCAGCATGAATGCTGGTATTTTCTGGTTTCAGTTATATGCCTTATACAAACAAATTCTACCTGTAAATGAGAAGAGGACTGTTAGTGTTTTCAAATCCTAAGCACACCTTGGTGAAGGTACAAGTAGAAATCTTTTTTTTTTTACTCTTACTCTGTCACTTAATTTTTTAATGTGAATTATTTTATTTAATAATATGCATTATTCTTTTTAAATAATTATTTTATTATTGTTCAATTACAGTTGTCTGCATTTTCCCCCAACAACTCCCCCTCACCCCAGCCAAACCCACCTCCCCTGCTTGCTTCCATCCTCCCCTCCCAGTTTTTTCTATGTGTCCTTTATAGTTGTTCCTGAAAACTCTTCCCTCCTTTCCCCCATTATTCCCTCCCACCTCCCCTCTGGTTACTGTCAGATTGTTCTTAATTTCAATGTCTCTGGTATTTTGCTTGTCTGTTTCTTTTGCTGATTAGTTTCCAGTTAAAGGTGAGATCATGCAGTATTTGTCTTTCACTGCCTGGCTTATTTCACTTAGCACAATGCTTTCCAGTTCCATCTATGTTGTCTTGAAGGGTAGGAGCTCCTTCTTTCTTTCTGCTCCATTGTGTAAATGTACCACCATTTTTTGATCCACTCATTTACTGATGGGCACTTAGGTTGCTTCCAGCAGTTGGCTATTATAAATTGTGCTTCTACGAACATCAGGGTGCATAGATTCTTTTGGACTGGTGTTTCAGGATTCTTAGGGTAAAACCCCAGCAGTGGAATTGCCAGGTCAAAAGGCAGTTCCATTTTCAGTTTTCTGAGGAAATTCCATACTTCTTTTCCACAGTGGCTGTACCAGTCTGCATTTCCACCAACAGTGTATTAGGGTTCCCTTTTCTCCACAACCATGCCAGCACTTGTTGTTTGTTGATTTGTTTATGATGGCCATTCTGACCAGTGTGAAGTGGTATTTAATTGTGGTTTTAATTTGCATCTCTCTGATGGCTAGTGATGCTGACCATGCTTTCATATGTCTCTGGGCCCACTGTATGTCCTCCCTGGAGAAGTGTCTGTTCAGGTCCTTTGCCCATTTTTTAATTGGATTATTTGTCTTCTTGGAATGTAGTCATGTGAATTCTTTATGTATGTTATGGATCATACCCTTGTCAAAGTATCATTTGCAAATATATTTTCCCATACAGTTGGCTCCCTTTTCATTTTGCTGATATTTTCTTTAGTCATGCAGAAGCTTTTTGTTTTGATAAAGTCTCATTTCTTTATTCTTTCCTTTATGTCCCTTGTGTATAGATCTTCCAAACAAAATATCAACAAGGCCTTAAATCAAATAGACTTAACTGATATCTATAGATAGATAGAAACTTTCATCCCAAAGAAACAAAATACACATTCTTTTCAAATGGAACATTTTCAAAGATAGACCACATGGTAGGACACAAAAGAAGCCTCAACAAGTTCAAGAAATTTGAAATCACATCAAGCATTTTCTCGGACCACAAGGGTCTGAAACTAGAAACCAGCCTGAAGGAAAAAACTCAAAAACACTCAAATTCATGGAGATCAAATAGTATGCTATTTAACAAAGAATGGGTAAATAATGAGATCAAGGAAGGAATTAAAAAGTTTCTGGAAATAGATGAGATTGAATGCAGAACAGTCCAAAAGCTATGGGACACAGCAAAGATAGTCCTGAGAGGGAAGTTCATAGCAATTTCCTACAAAAAAGAGAAATATTTCAAATAAACAACCTAACACTACAGCTACAAGAACTGGAGGGACAACAACAAACAAAGCCCAGAGCAAGTAGAAGGAAGGAAATAACCAAGATCAGAGCAGAATTAAATGACATAGAGACTAAAAGAACAATTCAAAAGTCAATAATCCAGGAGCTGGTTCTTTGAAAAGAGAAACAAAATCAATAAGCCTTTAAGTAGACTCATCAAGAAAAAAGGAGAAAAGACCCAAATAAATAAAATTAGAAATCAGAGGGGAAAGATTACAACTGATACCACAGAAATACAAAGGATTGTAAGAAATTACTATGAAGAACTATATGCCAAGAAATTTGAAAACTTGGTAAAATGGACAAATTTCTGGAAAAATATAATCTTCCAAAACTCAGTGAAGAAGAAGCAGAAAGCCTGTATAGACCTATAACAGCTGGTGAAATGGAAAGCTGTACAAAAAGCTCCCCATGCACAAAAGCCCTGGACTGGATGGTTTCATAGGAGAATTTTACAAAACATTTAGGTAAAGGGAATTCATGCATCCCACCGTGGGAATTGTAGCTCTAATGTTTCATGTCTAAGGGAGCAAAGACTCTCGTGGAACATGAGATGGCAAGCAGGACCCACGTGTGTGACAGTGGAATTTCCTGTGGGAAATCAGGATAGTCTGTTTCTTAGATTTAAAACTTGCTCTTGCTAAAACCTCTCTCTTCCTGAATCAAAAGAACTTATGCTAGTGCATGCCTAGCTTCCTCAGACCAGTGAGTTCAGCCCAAGCCTATTGTCTTCCCATTTGCATATCTATCCTCTTGATGTACCATCTTGGGCGTCTACTACCTAATGTAAATCTACAATCCATGCATAGTTAATGAAGACCATTCAGATGTAATGTGCCTGAGAAACAGCAATAAAAGGCCAGTCGACATGACACTCAGGGCCTCTCCAAGATGATAATGGAGGGGACTTGTGGTCCTGGAATTTCTAGTCCAGTGTATCACATGTGAGTTTATTCACATGCTGCCATGGCATACGAATTTTGCTGGCCAGAATTTGAAACATTTAAGGAAGAGCTAACCCCTATCCTTCACAGACTATTCCAAAAAATCCAAAAAGAGGGAATACTCTTCAACTCTTTTCATGTTCGCGCTTTTTTCCTTTAGTTTAATATATTTTTTTTTATATCTTTAGTCCTTGCATTTAGAAGTGCATGATGTCTCTCTTACCTAAAATGAATGAAATGGAAATAAAGCTCTAACAAAAGAGAGAAAAGGCAAGGGTTGTCAGTAGTGGAGCAAATGGGAAGACAAAGTTGAAAGCAGGTGGACACCTGCTGAGAAATGAAAACAAGAGTAATCACCTGCCTACCTTATATACAAGACGGGTAACACAAGATCTGGGGACAGGTTTCTCAGTGCAGTCCTGGAGAGGACCAGAGGTTGGAAATGGCATGTCATTTGGAGATCTTAAAAACATAGGAAAAACTTAAAGTGTTCAGAATAGTTGTGCCAGTCAGGTAGGGTGCAGAACTGAGGAAGCTCCAAGTGTAGAATCCTCTAGACTTAGAACATACTGCAATGCAGAGAACCACAGAATGCTTTTCATTTTTTTTTAATTTATTATTTTTAAAGATTTACTTATGTATTTTTAGAGAGAGGGAAAAGGAGGGAGGAAGAGAGGGAAAGAAACAATATGTGAGAGAAACATCGATTGGTTGCCTTTCTCACACCACCAACTGGAGACCTGGCCCACAACCCAGGCATGTGCCCCCAATGGGAATCAAACCAGCAACCTTTCAGTTCTCAGGCCAGCACCCAAGCCACTGAGCCACACCAGCCAGAGCCACAGAACACCTTTTAAAAAGGGGCCACCGTGGGGTTGAGAACTCTTTGAAAGGAAAAATACCAGTGCTTTAAAAAAAAACAAAATCAAGATAAGGGCTGGAAGACTAAATGGAGGTGCTCTCTGAGAATGCATGAAAAAGAAAAGTAATGTGGGAAAAACAAGGGACTTAAATTACTAATGTAGGAAATTTCACACTTGAATAATAATAATTATAGAAGGAAAGAACAGGCCATGTGGTCAGTACAGAAATGTAAGGAGGAAGCCACTTGACTCAGTTGTTTATAGGATTAGTTTAGCTAGTTGGATCTGAGCCCCTGGGAGACATGGTTGAGGTCAAACACTGCAGATTGGTTTAATCATTTTGCTTAGAGTTCTATTGATAGTATCATTAAAAATTGTGTAATATGAGACAAATAAATTTTGTCCCAATCTCAGATTATTCAGAATGGCTGATGGGGCAGCACATTCATGAGGAACTTTGTCAGAAACCAAGATGGTATGTAAATGAGAGGTGGATATTTTTGGGAGGAAGTTCTTCATAGGTCTCTCGCATCTCTGCATGACTTGCAAACAAACTAACTACCTCATCATTTTGGACTATTTTTTCAAGGATGATAGTAGAGGAAAAGGTTTTTTGAAGAGAGAGTGTATCCCTCTGGACCATAGGGAAGATTTACTAAATATTCAGTATAGTTGCAATGTTTCTTTGTCCAGTATAGTCATAATGTCTTTGTTCCAGAGCAAAGCTTGGGTAGGTTTACTTATCACAATGTTTCTTTGATCAGTATAGTCATTATGCTTTTGTTCCAGAGCAAAGCTTGGGTAGGTTTACTTACTGCTCATTATAAAATTTGAGTTCCATAAACTCATGGTTCCTTCCTTATAATTCTTCTATAACACAGTCCAACTGAATGTACAGGCATTACCTTGCTTTCCTTGTGTTGCCTTGTGAACATTAGGGTTTGGGTAATGGTCACAAATATGATCTTTGACTACTGCTGTTGTGTGAGTAATAAAGTCCAGTGTCTTTGACTCAGAATGACAGTGCCTTCTGCTAGTATTCATGAAACTGCGATAAGCTAATTTGATAACTTTCAAGTAGGGTAAAATCTCAGGCCCTTCACAGTTCAGTTCTTAACAACAGGTCATGTATCTTCATCTCAAAAGATTACTAACTTCCTTTTTGGGAGATTCACTTTGTTTACACACATAGAGAGAAAGATGGGAGAGAGAGAGAGGGAGAAGTGGGAGAGGAAGAGAGGAAGAAGAAGAGGAAGAGAAATAGGAGGGAGAGGAGGAGGAAGAAGAAGATGAGGAGAAGGTGGAAGAAGAAAAAGAAGAGACAAGAGAGGTACCTCTATATACTTAGTTGCAGGCAGCAGTCTAGGAAAGACATAAAGTTCACTGGTTAGAACTGAATATCATAACAGCTTTATTTCTTGATCATTTTCCATTTTATCAACATTAGCAATGGCCAGGAAGACTTGTTCCAGTGTTATCTGACTGATAGAATAGTCTTCTAAATTGAATAGCACTTTAGCTTCCTCCAAAATATTAAACACCTTTAACAGAAAAAAAAAATGGCATTGTTACCATTGTAATATCCCCAGATGAATCTTTTCCTCACCAAATCATTCCCCAACTCCTGACAGGTTTATACTTATGGACAAAAAGGTATAGAAGGGGGAAATTAGAAAGCAGAAGGAAAAGATGGTTGAAAAACAGAAGAGGAGGCAGTTCTCCATCCTTATTTTCTTGATAGGTATGGAATAACAGAATTTAGAGTCCTAAGTCTTAATCAAACTATAGCAGCCATTGAAAAGTTAAAGATTTTTCTTCTCTGACAATGTCAGCCTCCCATCCCACATGCCTGAATCCCAAATGTTTCCTGTCAGTCCTCTATTAACACATAATATTAAAATTGGTATAATTTTGATAATCACCTTTCCCCAGCAAATTTCCTTTCTGGGAATGTGGTAGTAAATAATTCCTCCATACTCTTGGCTTTTGATGTTACCTATGAAAAATTTGATATGTGATAAACACAGTGCCCACATTTGATAAGAGTTTTATAACATTCCCCAATAATTCCCATTCCAATTGTCCACACCAATGGAAGAGAGAGTATATACAATTAATACAAAAGACGACAATCCCTTACCCATTCTTTTTAGTTTATGTGACTTTGTTAAGTGTTTCAGTATATTTATATCCACGTGAAGTATGGTCTTATTGCCTGTAGTTTGTAAAAATTACAGAGGCTGGCATAATCTCTTTTAGGCATGGAAAAATGATAGCTCACATGCTCACTTTGCCAAACCTTACATAGATGAATCCAAATGTTCTATAGAACTGTGTCTAAACATTGTCCTGAAACTATGCTCATGCAGTGTGGGTGTGGTTTCTTTTTCCAGTTGTGTGTGTGTGTGTGTATGTGTGTGTTAGGGTCTTTATACTATTCTTATGACTAGACAAACTTCATTCTAAAGGAAAGCTAAAATTCTTGTATATAAAATGTAACTGTGGAGGCTTTCACTGGAGCAATGAGCTATTACAGCTTTTAAAAATATGATAATAATATTGTAGCCATTCCTAATTCACAGGATGCATTTATATTTATTATCATACAATTGGAGATTACTGCAAATGGAATTAATTGGGGTTAAATACTTAAAATAAATAAGTTATGTGTCAATAATAGTGATTTTTTTGGTAATGTATCCCTATCTAGCCTCTAGTAAACATTTAAAACACTTTTAAAATTGTGAAATATGAGGGGGGTCCCCAAAGAACCTGGAATTATCTTCTGGAGGGCAGGCCTCTTGTAGTACAGGCTTCCTCCACCAGGTGACTGTTCTAGGAACCCATCTGTATCAGTGTACCAGCTGGTGTTTTTGTGAGAGACTGTGTTTGGCTTCAGTGAATTTTTTTGAAGACTTTTTCAACTAATTTGCCCATTTCATGATGGATGACAGCATTTTTTGACCAAAAATGGCATGATCCCCATGCCCCACCCTCCCTATTCATCTGATCTCACCCTGAGTGACATTTTTATTTGTTTATCCAGATGAAAAAAGTCCACAAAGTGAAACATTTTGCTGATGTGGAAGAAGTGAAACAAAAAACAGCAGAAGCACTAAGAGGCATCAAAATCAATGAGTTAAGAAACTGCTTTCACAGTAGAAAAAATATCTGGATAGGTGTATGGAATCAAATAGAGAGTACTTTGGAGGTGATTGAAATTTAAACATGTAAGAATAATGCACAATTTTTGGGACTCCCGCCAAGATGGAGGCATAGGTAGACACACCATGCCTCCTTGCTTCACCAAAAAAGGAAAAACAACAATAAAAAAAAAAACAGCTAGAACTGACAGAAAACTGAACTGAGTGGAAGTCTGACAACCAAGGAGTTAAAGAAGACACATTCAACCAGACCCGTAAGTGGGCCGGAGCTGGTCGGAGAGCATGCAGGCGAGACAGCGGTTTGTGGAGCAGGAAGGGCAATGCTGCAGCTGCCCAGAGAGGCCTGGGGCAGGTGTGCCTGGCCAAAATATGGCCTGTGCACTCAGTGAAATCCGTGGTTGGCCGACCCAGATCCAGTGGGGCCAAGACTGGTGGACTGGGCAGTCCCTCATTCATGTGCAGATAAACCGGGAGAAAAAGCTGGGGAGCCAAGCAGAGCTCGCAACCCACCATCTAGGGGAAATAAAACCTCAAATTACGGATTGAAAACACCTGTGGGGGTTGAGGCAGCAGCAGGAGGAACTCCCAGCCTCACAGGAGAGTTCACTGGAGAGACCCGTAGGGACTCGGAACTATGCAAGATCGCCCACCCACCCCGGAGCCAGCACAGAAGGACCCAACTGGTTTGTGGGTAGTGGGGAAAGTGTGGAGAGTGGAACGAGCGTCATTGTTTGCTCATGCCCTGACCACATAGGCAGTGTCACAACACAACAACGTGAGTTACCCCGCCCTGGTGAACACCTAAGGCTCTACCCCTTCAGGCAACAGGTGCGAGAAAAAAAATGGCCCAAATGAAAGAACAGATCAAAGCTCCAGAAAAAATACAACTAAGTGACGAAGATATAGCCAACCTATCAGATGCACAGTTCAAAACACTGGTAATCAGGAAGCTCACAGGATTGGTTGAAATTTGGTCACAATTAGATGAACAAATGAAGGATATACTAAAGGAAATGAGGGGAAATGTGCAGGGAATCAGTAGGGATGGAAGGAAACTGGGACTCAAATCAATGGAGTGGACCAGAAGGAAGAAAAAAAATTCAACCAGAAAAGAATGAAGAAACAAGATTTCAAAAAAATGAGGAGGGGGAGCAGAAGATGGCGGCGAGATAGGAGGAACAGAGATTATGTCCTCCTACCCACTGATTGATTTTCTGAGGAACAGGATGAAAACCCAGCAGTATTCCAACACATATGATGATTGATGCCCAAGATTACAGGGGAATTTGAACATTCATACGGTAAGCAGAGTCATCGGAAGGAAAGGGTCCCCATTGGGACAAGCCCGGGGAGCAGGGTGGGGCTTCGGTCCCAGACCCAGCAGCCGCCTGGATCGGACGCAAGATTCTTGGGGAGGGAGCCAGATTAGGATTTGAGAGTAGTCAGATGCTTGTTTTGTCTGGCGAGCATAAATAGGAAGAATTTTTCAGAGAGGAAAAACAGAAAAAAAAAGTGGCGCTACGTGGCTATTTGGAGAGGCCCTGCTCCCAACAGTCGCGAGGTCAGTGCACCACTCGGATCGGTGAGCGACCCAGGATCGGGATCGGAGGCCCAGGGAACTCGGCCTGTATCACGAAGGGTGAGCAAGGTTGGCCCTTGGCCTGAGGAGGCTGGCGCTTCCACCAAGGGGAATTGGAGTCTGTTGGAATCCGGGGTCCGAGGCCTTTCCCAGCCCATACCAGAATTATCGGAAACAGCTTGCAGTCAGTGAATCTCTGGCCGAGTGTGGCCTGGGACACCGAACAAGGGAAAC
>PVJI01022459.1:0-25230 GCA_004026765.1 Micronycteris hirsuta | reverse complement strand
TGTAGATGTACCATAGTTTCTTGATCCATTCATTTGTAGATGGGCACTTAGGTTGTTTCCAGCACTTGGCTATTGTGAATTGTGCTGCTATGAACATTGGAGTGCATAGGTTCTTTTGAATTGGTTTTTCAGGATTCTTAGGGTATAATCCCAGTAGTGGAATTGCTGGGTCGAAAGGCAGTTCCATTTTCATTTTTCTAAGGAAGTTCCATACTGTTTTCCACAATGGCTGTACCAGTCTGCATTCCCACCAACAGTGCAGTAGGGTTCCCTTTTCTCCACATCCCCAAGTGATTATGTTTTACACCTTAAATTACCACTATGTTATATGTCAATTATATGTCAATAAAACTAGAAAAAAGGGGAAAAAAGCAAGAAAACTGAAGTGCAGAAAAGATTGAATGTTCCCAAGAAGTAAGTGGAATTTAAATTCTAGTATTGTGGTTATAAATACTTGCTTCTTTCAGACATATTGCCTAAGTCTTCTTTAGTGAGTTCTAGCCAATACTGAAACCTACAGCTTAGAGGATGAGGAAACAGGAACTCTCCCAAAGTTACACCTAAAAACTAGCTGAGCTATCAATCAATCACATGCGCAGTGGCATTCACTTCCTAACAGGTCACCCAAACAGTGTCTCGTGTCTCCAAGGCTCATAACTGTGCTAAAGGTAGGACTTGCTTTTTGCAATGGACTGAAATTTGTACCCCGACTCCTGATTCATATGCTGAAACCCTAATTCCAATGTGATGATATTTTTTACTGTTGTTCTATTACAGTTGTCACAATTTTCCCCCATTGCTCTCCCCTGCTCCCCACCCCCTCTCCCACAGTCAATCCCCATCCTGTTGTCTAAACAGTGGGTCATTTACACCTGTTCATTGATTAGACCTTTCTCCTTCTTTCCCCCTTTATTCCCTTCTGCCCTCCCGTCTGGTCGCTGTCAGTCTTTCTTGTTTCCATGTCTCTGGTTCTATTTTGCTATTTGTGTGTTTTGTTCATCAGGTTCCTCTTATAGGTGAGATCATATGGTGTTTGTCTTTCACCACATGGCTTATTAGTACTCTCCAGTTCTAGCTATGCTGCCGTGAACGGTAGAAGTTCCTTCTTTCTTTCTGCTGCGTAGTATTCCTTTGTATAAATGAACCACTATTTTTGTATTCACTCATTTACTGATGGGCACTTAGGCTGTTTAAAGCACTTGGCTATTGTAAATAACACTTCTATGAACATAGGGGTGCCTAGGATCTTTTGAATTAATGTTTTGCCCTGCAATTGAATTGCTGGGTCAAAAGCAGTTCCATTTTTTAGTTTTTTTGAAGAAATTCCATACTGTTTTCTGCAGTAGTTTCACCAACCCACACTCCCACCAACAGTGCACTAGGGTTCCCTTTTCTCCACCCTCACCAGCACTTGTTTGTTGATTTGTTAATGATAGCCATTCTGACCTGTGTGAGCTATGAGCTGGTGTCTCACTGTGGTTTTAATTTGCATCTCTCTGATCGCTAGTGATGTTGAGCATCCTTTCATATACCTTTGGGCCCTCTGTATGTCTCCCTTGGAGAAGTGTCTATTCAGGTCTTTTGCCCATTTTTTAACTGTATTGTTTGTCTTTCTGGTGTTGAGTCATATGTGTTCTTTATAAATTTTGGAGATCAAACCCTTGTCCAAGGTATCATTGGCAAATATGTTTTCCCATATGGTTGGTTCCCTTTTCATTTTGTTGATGTTTTCTTTAGCCATGCAGATTTTTAATTTGATGTAGTCTCATTTGTTTAGTCTTTCCCTTATGTCCCTTGCACTAGAGGATATATTGGTGAAAATTTTGCAGCATGGGGTATTTGAAATTTTACTGCCTATGTTTTCCTCGAGGACTTTTATGGTGTCACAGCTTATGTTTAAGTATTTTTTTCATTTTGAGTTTATTCTGGTATGAGGTGTAAATTGGTGGTCTAGTTTCATTTTTTTGCAGTTCTCCCAACACCATTTGTTGAAGAGGCTATTTTTACTCTATTTTATGCTCATGCCCCTTTGTCCAATATTAAGTGACCATAGAGATAAGAATTTGTTTCTGGGCTCTCTATTCTGTTCTGCTGATCTATGTGTCTGTTCTTATGCCAGTACCAGACCATTTTGATTACAGTGGCCTTGTAATGTGGTTTGATATCCGGTGTTGTGATCCCTCCTACTTTGTTCTTCTTTCTCAAGATTTCAGAGGCTATTCAGGGTCATTATTGGTTCCATATAAATTTTTGAAATATTTGTTATAAATCTGTGAGCTATGTCATTGTTATTTTAATAAGGATTGCATTGAATCTATAGATTGCTTTGGGTAGTATGGACATTTTCATGACATTCTTCCAATTCATGAATATGGCATATGCTTCCATTTATTTGTTCCTTCCTTAATTTATTTCTTCAGTGTAGTTTTCCAAGTACAGGTCTTTTTAACTCCTTGGTTAAGTTTATTCTCAGGTACTTTATTTTTCTTATTGCTATAGTAAATGGGATTTCCCCCCTAATTTCTGTCTCTAATATTTCATTGTTGGTGCACAAAAATGCCTTCAATTTCTGAATATTTACTTTATGTCCTGCTATTTTGCCAAATTAAGTTATGTGCTGTGCAGTTTTTTGGTGGGGCTTACAAGGTTTCACGGAGATGTATTCTTTTAACCCCTTTTTTTTTTTGTCTGGGAAACTACTTATTACACTTTCCATTTTAAAAAAGAGCTTTGCCAGGTAGAGTAGTCTTGGTTTCAGGCCTTTGTTATTTATTACTTGGAGTATTCCTTGCCATTCCCTTCTCACTTGTTGTGTTTCTGTTGAGAAATCAGCTGATATTATTTTTGGAGATCTCTTGTATGTTACTAGCTGTTTTTCCCTCACTGCCTTTAAGATTCTTCTTTGTCTTTAAATTTTGCCATTAATTATGAGTATCTTGGAGTGGGCCTCTTCAGGTTCATCTTGATTGGGACCCTCCATGTTTCCTGGACTTACATGACTTTTTCTCTTGTCAAGTAGCTAATTTTTCTGTCATAACTTTTTCAAACAGGTTTTCTATCACTGCTCCTCTTCTTATTATTCTGGTATCTCTATGATATAGATATTATTACATTTCATATTGTCCTGTATCTCCCTTAAACCCTCATCATTCTTTTTGAGTCTTTTTTCATTTTGTTGCACTATCTGGGAATTTTTTCTACCTTGTCATCCAGCTCACTGATTTGATCCTCTGTTGCATCTAGCCTACTTTTAATTCCTTCTAATGTGTTCTTCATTTCAGATATTTGTATTCTTCATTTCCTCCTGGCTCTTACTGATACCTTCTATGTCCTTTTTCATGTTAGTGTAGTTCATAATAAGTTCCTTGTAGCTTCACTGGAATTCTTTGTAGTTCTCAATGAGCCCATTGAGCATCCTTATAACCATTATTTTGAATTCAATGTCTAATAGTTTGCTCGCCTCTATTTCATTTAGACCTCTTTTCCTCATTTCCTGTCAATTGAAGCTTATTTCTTTGCTTCTGTCTGTCAGGTGACTCTTCTAGTTTGTTTCTGCATCTTAGATTGAACTGCTTTGACAACCTCTCTTTATGGTGTGAACGTCTGTGGCAGGAGACTTGTGGGACTCAGTGGTGCAGTCTCCTTGATCTCCTGAACTTGATGTTCTTGGGATGCCCTTTATGCCATTTATGTGGACTCTCTGGTTGTAATTGTGTTTTGGTTAATGTTGAGTCATTCCTTGGTAGGTCCTTCCCTCCAGCTTGCTAACTGAAGGTTACTCCACCCACCATGTCTTGTATGCCATTGTTCAGGTGCAGCCAAACAAATCCAGACAGTCCAGAAAACAAACCAACACCTGCAATATTAATCCCCACCCACAATCACACTATCAACAGCAAATGAGCTAGTATTAATAAAGGTATAAAGAAATTAAGACTATTATAAGAAAGGAAAAACAAATATGAGATGACTAACTGAAAGAAAAATGACTTTGAGAGGGAGGAGCCATAATAAGAGTAGGGAATATGTACAAGACAAAGAGAGAAAGAAAAAAATTTACATGATAAATAAAAAAGGCAGAAAAGAAGGCAGAATGGAATAAGAGAAGGGAATGGAATAAGAGAAGGTATTAGGTTTAAACAGAAATTTAAAAGTAAATAAAAAAAAGAAAAAAAAACTAGTGAGAGAGAGAAGAAAAAAGTAGGAGACAAATTAGAGAAAAGGTCAACCACAGAGCTAGCAACAATAATGAGCAAATATTAATATGTGTGGAAGGGGAATAAGAGGAAAAAAAGAAAGAGAAGCTTAAGAGATGTCTAGAGGAAAGAGAAGCGATTTTGAGATAATAGAGGGATAAGGAATACTAAGAGTGAAAAATACCAGGCTAAGACAGGGAAAAAAATTAAATTTTAACAAGAAAAGAAGAAAGGGCAGGAGGAAGGAAAAATGGATTAGGAGAAGAGAATGGTAAAATTTGTGATTTGAAATACAAAAATAGCAGAGATCTGGAATTAAATTGGAGAAACAGCCACCATATCCACACCTAATGAGCAAAGATTGATAAAAGTGAAATGAGAATAAGGGTATTTTCAAAACAGAAAAAAGAATGAGATGAAATGACAAGAAAAATGGTTTTGAGAGGCTGGAGTAGGGTTGGGGAGGAAATAGTAAGAGAGTGGAATGGAAACAAGTTGTAGCAAGAGAGAAAGTAAAATTTAAAACAAAAATAAAAAGAGGGCCCTGGCTGGTGTGATTCAGTGGACTGGGCACTGGCCTGTGAACCAAAGGGTCACTGGTTCAATTCCCAGTCAGGGCACATACCTGAGTTGCTGGCCAGGTCCCCAGTCGGGGGCGCACGAAAGGCAACGGCACATTGATGTTTCTCTCCCTTTCTTTCTCCCTCTCTTCCCCTCTCTCTAAAAATAAATAAATAAAATCTTTAAAGAAATAAAAGTAAAAAGAGGAAAGAAGAAGGTAAAATGGAGTAAGAGAAGAGAGGAGCAAAATACGAGATTTGAAGTAAACTATAATATAAAAACTATTGACTTAATATGCACAAACTTGAAGGATGAGAAATAAATGTTAAAAAGCTATGTAGGAGAGAAAATAATGTAAATCATGAAGAAGACCACAGTGGAATTCATCTCACTGTTTTCTCTTTCTGGATCTGCCCCTGGTGATATGAGATGGTGTCCCAGTCTGGCCCTAGGCAGCCTGTTTGAGGCTACCAACCATCCACAGTCCATGGCTATCTCCTTCAGTTGTTAATCTAGTCAATCTGTAATCAATGGTCAGGCTTAAGCACCACAGGGTGGGGCAGGGTAATTCCTGTGGGCAGGGCTATTGCTTCCCCTCAGGCTGATGCCACTTGGAGGGGACTGCTCTGCCTGAGCAAGATGGCTCCTGCAGTATGGAGGATGTCTTAGTACAGGGATTCTGGTGGCTGCTCCCTCAGTTCTCTCACCAAAACCACCATCCCCAGACTTTCCTCCAGCATCTCCAGTCCACTCTGTCTCCCCTTTGCTGGAGCCCATGGTAAGTGCCTGCAAATAAAGTTTATGCAATGGCCCTTCAAAGGCTCTCTGTGACTCCAGCCATCTCTCCCTGGCAGACAGAAATCCTGCCACTTTTCATAGCTGGATGTTATCTGGGTTCCTTTCCTGGCTCTGGTGTTGTATGCTGGGGAGTCCAGATTGGGATTTAGACCCCATAATTAGGGAGAACCCCCTGGCTACTGAAATTTCCCTCCAACACTGCAGCTGCCACCTGTGGGAGCACAGCCAGCCCTCCTGTGTCAGCTCTGCACTCTGTACCTATCCCGTCATGGTGAAGCTGTTTCTTCCATCTGTCATTGGTTATAAGGCTTCTCTCCAGCTATTGTTCTGTTGATTATTCTGGATGATTTCTCTACGATTTAGTTGTAAATCCAGATTGGCCCTGGGAGGAGGTTAGTGTAGCTTCTACTTACTCCTCCACCATCTTCTGCTCAATGTGATGATATTGGATGCATAGCCTTTGGTTGGTAATTAGATTGTGAGTGGAGCCCTCATGAATAGGGTTAGTGCCCTCTCTTTTCCACTGTGTGAGGATACAATGAGAAGATAGCCATCTGAAAAGCAGGAAGAGGTTCCTCACCAAGAACTCACTCATGTTGGAACCCTGATCTTAGACATTCAACCTCCAGAACTGTGAGAAATAAATGTTTCTTTTTTAAAACACGCACTTTATGGTATTTTGTTATAGTAGCCCCGGTTGACTAAGACACTTCCAAAAATGGCATCATGGAACCAGAGGATAAGCATTCTACTTTTTCCAGTCCTCTAAAGACAGAGTACTTTCACCTTTCCTTTTCTAAGAAAGTAACTAACATCATGACTAACATCATGGTTCTTGGGAAGAGTGGAGCCAAGATCTCAACCCTGGCCCCTCTGACTCTAAGACCAAGGGGCTAATTTACTAGGCAATACTGTCCAACTACAGCACCTGTTTGGCATTTTTAAAATTATGAACACCCATTGTGAATTTTGGAGGTGGGGGAACAGGATCTTACAGAAAACCAGACAGGTCAGGACCTGAGCCTCCAATCTGCCATTTTGCAAATGAGACTGAGCAACTTACCTGTCCCGTGTGAACTTTTCCTATAAAATTAGGGTTGATGATAAAGCAAAGGTGATGATGTATATATGAGAAGGTTGAGCAAACAGCTATGAAAACCTCCTCTTCTGAAGTCTCCTTTTCCCACCTCTCTCTTCTCCCCACCCCTCTCCCAATGATGGATTTTGTTGGTGTATCAGTTAACGTTTGTATATAACAAACCACACAAACTTAGTGACTTAATATAACCACCATTTATTATTTTTCAAAACTCTATGGATGTGTTGGGTGATTCTTCTCATCTGGGATGGCTTGGCCAGACTGTGTCTCGTGTGTCTGTGATATAACGAGGGGTCAGCTAGTAGCTGGCTGCACCAGAATGGTGGTTGGATAGCTGTAAGTCAGGCAGTAAGGTGACTAGCCACATGTCTCTCATCTTCCAGCAGGAGCTTGGGCTTGTTCACATGGTGGTCACAAGAGAATGAGAGAAAATGTGTAATGCCCTGTGAGGACTCAGAACTGGCACATGCTCATTTCTGCCACATTCTATTAGTCAAAGCGAGTCACTGGCCAGCCCAGATTCAGTGAGTGAGGAACTAGGTTCCACCCTTTGATTAGAGGAGCTGCAAAGTTAAGGAGAATTTGTGGCCATTTTAGCAATCAATTACAATACTTAGCCAGTTTTGTGGAGCCACACATATGAGCTGGCCTTCCCAAATCTTCTCTGCCCAAAAACCCAGACAGAGTTTGTTTTTCCAGTGGGGCACAGATTGCAGGTCTGGACGGGTTGTTTGTTTTTGTGTTTGTTTTGACTTTTAGCTATTTCCAGGATATTTCTTTCAGAGAGGAGAAGGCTCAGTTCTGTCTGCCATGTGTATTAAGATGAGCTGTAATGGAGCATTGCTTTGTGGTCAGAGGCCCTGAAACCTGGTGGGAATAGAGTCAGCAGACTGTGGCAGGCCCTCGGGGGACTGGAGGCTGCCCTTCCAAAATAAAAAGACAATCTTCCTTCTGAGGTGCTTGGAGTTGCCTGACAGCCAGGGTTGTGCAAGTCAAAAGCTTGACCCATGTTACTCAGCCCTGCCAAGGGTGACAGGGGAGTTCGCCACCCCCCAGCAAATCGGAGACACTCCCAGCCTGATGAATTTGTGGAACTCCCAGCCTCAGATGACAATATCTGGCTCACACTTTCTCTGCTTTCAAGTTTAGAGATTGCACAAGGGATGTGAAAGGTTGCAGAGGGCCTTGGAATGTCCTGTTTGATGACAGTAGGCAAAGGGCCCCTTTGGAAGGGGACAAGGAGGGTTCACATGCTCTTGACAGGGCGCCTCCTGAAGGCATGTGGGTGTTGGGGGGTGGGGGCCTGCCCAGCTTGGGTTGCTTCTCGCCATCAGGGGCTGGGCAAGAGAAGCTGGAGGACGTGGCTGGCAGAGAGGCAGGAAGGAATGTCTCAAAATGAGCAAAAAATTGCTCTCATGCACTTTGCTGGCAGAGCCTCTGAGAACAGAGCCTTTTCCAGAGGAAATATCGCAACACGGCTGAGATGCTGAAGGGTCAGAGAAGGGTCCTGGCCAATGGGGGCAAATGTTCCTGCACTGGCCTCTCTCACCTCAGGCAAAGTCCTGCTCCATGGCATTTTTTGTGTGAGTGGGCAAAATGAGAAATTGCGCTTCCAAGCCTCTACTCCCACATGTAGGTATTAAATGAGGCCCAGGCCCACATGGGGAAGCCAGAACCTCTGCCAGAAGGATTCATGGCCACGCTCACCCACCAGTCTCCTGAGAGAGCAGAGCCTCAGCAGTGCCTAAGGGAGGCAGTTTGGCTTTGGAAAATGGCCCTATTGGGCTTCATTCCTCAGGTGCATTGGCTCTAAAGACAATGCTAAATTCAGTTCTCACTCATATGAAATTTTCTAAATCCAAAACCAAGGAGATTCCGCAAACCACACCTGGACCAGGGAACAAACAAAAGAAATCCATCTCCTGTCTTTCTAAGAGTTTCCCCTGCTGGCCAGGGGCAGTGGACTTGGGCCAAGCAACTGTGGTTCATGCCCTCCTCACCAGCAAAGTCTTCATCTAAATATGTCTTACCCTGTCCTGAGATGAGAGGCTCCCCCAATCAGAATTTCTTGCTCCTCTCAGGCCTCAGTGAATGGCATTTCCACCTTCTTCCACTTTCCTTTCACCTGTGACACCCTGTTTACTGAGCATCTGCTCTGGGTCTCCCAGCAGATGGTGGCAGCCGGTCTGCAGGAAGAAAGACATGAGGGACCCTAAATAATAAAGTCCACTCCTAAGGAACCCAGAACCTGGAAGGATTCCCAAGCCTAACTGGGCAGCCCCATTTTTAAGAGCAGCCACTAGACCCAGGCCAGCCCTGTCATCTGCCTTCCTGGTCCACAGGCTTCTACACACATCCCACAGGGAAACGTTTTCAACTTTAACCTTCAGCTCATCCACACTTTACCCTTTTCTTATATGCCCCACCCCAGACTGATTCCGCCTTTCTTAGTTTATGAAGGATTCCTTTTTCTGGCAACCAGCAGATGTTTGTTTGTGTGACACCATCAGGAATCTCACTCTCAGGGGGAAGCATGGCCAGTGAAGGTCAGGAAGGATCCTTCATCTTGACACCCAGGCTCTGGAACATGATATTGTGATTTACAATAATAAATATATATTTGACCTGTTTCCCATTTCCGTCACAAAACTTCTAAAACCCTTGGAATTTCCTAAGTTACTGAGGTGAGTTTTGGAGAGCACCTTAGGTTGGGGGCTGGTTACCAGCAGAACCAGCCAGTTAATTGGGGGTTGGAACTTTCAACCCCACCCACACCCCACTCCCACCTTGGAGAGGGGAGAGCAACTGGTGGGGAATCGATGTACAATGGCCAATGATTTAATCAAGTGTGCCTATTTAATAAATCTTAAAAACAAAACAAAACAATGGGGTTCACAAAGCCTTTAACTTGTGGAATTCGATGCCATCTTGGGTTGATGGTGTCAGGACTGAGCTGAATGGCCCGACACCCAGCTTGTGTGGAATGACCTGTTGCCCTCCACACAAGCGAGTGCATGCACACACACATTGGAATTAGAATCAGAATCCTTCGGGGGGCAGGTGTTGGGATGAACTCAAGGTTACAGAGTATATGGAATATTCATATACACAAACACCCCTGCCCAGACTAGATTTCCAGACTCAAAGTTTCCTTCAACACAACATCCCGCGATGCTGGCATCTAGGTGGACCCTGCGTTCACTCCACCCTGGGGTCACTCTGACTGAGGCCGACGTGATTAATGGGCCACAGCAGGCCTGGGAAACAGCCCGAGTGGCTCCAAGGTTTATTTGGATTGAGGCATAGCAGAGAAGCTAGGTCTTCCAGGATTCTACTGTGCTCCAACTATTCCACGTAAAAAAAGAAAATCAGGCCTCACACAGGTAAGCACACCCCGTTAAACAGCCCCAACCCACTCACAATGCACCCACCACCTCCCCAGGTTTATGTGTGTTTCTGCACATCCACTAGACTGGATGCCTAGAAGCATAAACCTGCCCTGTACCTTTGAAAAACTGGTGAACATTTTAGAGTTCTTTTCCATAATTTTTTTTATTATGAAGAGAATATTACCTTACTGAAAATAAAAAAAAACGGAGATAAAATTTTTATTTTTGTTTACTTCTTATTTGTATGCATATGGTTTTTGTAAATAGAGGGAATTTTGTTGGCTGATTTCTTTCACCACAGCTGCACTTTCAGAGCTGCAAGGACTTTGGGCACTGGAATTCACCAACGACAGGGTAGCGTCCATGGGCTCCTTAGGAGGCAGTGTGCAACGGCTGACACTGCACTCCTCACTCCTCCCCCAAGTCCATGTAAGGTGCCCTTGGCCTCCACAAGATGCCAGGAGAAAACTGAGTCACTCCCTGAGTCTAACACCCCTGCATATATGTATATCCAATATCACGTCTCTGGCTCTGCTCCCTGGCCGGTCTACATTCTGCAAGAGGGAGGTCTAGCACGCACCTCTTCCCAGTGAAGTGATGCAAGGCTGGTGCCTTGCAGAACAGAGCCATCAGTGTCTCTGGAGGATGGACCTTGGCACTAGACTCAGAGTGGGTGGAACACTGGGGGTTTGTTCGCCGAGCCAACTCCATTGGTTCCTCTGTTCCCCCAAACCCCGTGGGTTTATCCAACTTGGCCTGAGGTTGAAGGGGGGCAGTTGGGGGTGTTGAACAAGACCCCGGGGGACTGACCCCCACCACCATCACAGACTCCTCAATACCTAGTCAGTCACTTCCCATGAAAACACTCAGCTCCCTTTGAAACCGTAAAAACCGAATGAAGAGCGGGACTGTTTGGCCAACACACTGGTTAAGGGAAACCTTGGAGGCAGCTCAAGGGCTACTGCCCATTCAACAGGGGCCATGCTTCCAAACACAAATATTAACCTTGGCAATCTGGCTGTCTCCTGCTCCACAACTTAGACGGTGCTTTTGGGGTCCTAAGTTGGGGAAGAGAGAAATGAAGAAAAAAATGTAAAGTCTCCTGGAACAAAGTGAGCTTTTGAATTCTGGACAGTATTTAACTTGAACTAGTGTTTAAAATCCACCCCAGCTAAAGGCTATTTTTCTGGGAACTTCTAGAGCCGAAGGAATTGTGTGGGTAAATTCTAGCAGCTCTTTCTTACAGGGTCCTCAGGCTGGAAACACGAGAAAAAAAATGTCAATGTGTACATTCTTGGTAAAGATTGCTAAAGTGCTCAGGTGATAACTAATCACCATACCTCAAGACTGGAAAGCTTGAGAATCTGCTTCATACAGCCTAAAGATCTGTTATATATTCTTTTATGAGATGCTCAGCAGGTGTGGCCACAAGAGAAGACAGAAAAGAGGCTCAGAAAAAACCAAAGTTTATTATACTCACAGGTCCATAGGCAGGAGGCAGGGCCACATGGGAAAGACCCCAGAAGGGACAGGAGGCAGAAGACAGGATGAAGGAGACTGCTTAGGCCGAGGCCTTCATTGGAGTTTCCACAGGAAGGCAAGGCAGAGCAAGCTAAACGTTTAGGTTTGGATAGTTTGAATAATTTTGGTGGGCTTTGAGCTATAGGGTAGTCCCTAGTTACCTGGCAGCTGGCCCTGGTCATGGGACGATTAAGGCCGAGGAATATTGCCTCCCAGGGTACATGGGCCAGATTGAGGAGGTCAGGATCTGGACTGCTTAGTTTGCATATTAAGGGTGTGTTACTGGCTGGGTCCTTTGTTATCTCTAAGAATTGGCTAGCCCAGGGAGGGGCAGTCTCTTCTCAGCCAGAAAGAGTTTTCTAAACGTCAAAACATCATACTATATGGCGGTATGGTGGTGGGGGGGGGGGGCGGGAAATGCAGACAACTGTAATTGAACAACAATAAAATATTTTTAAAAAAATATCATAATATACAGCCCTGGCTGGTGTAGCTCAGTGGATTGAGCACAGGCTGGGAACCAAAGGGTCCCGGTTCGATTCCCAGTCAGGGCACATGCCTGGGTTACAGGCCAGGTCCCCAGTGAGGGCCATGTGAGAGGCAACCACACATTGCTGTTTCTCTCCCTCTCTTGTCTCCTTCCCTTCCCTTCTGTCTGAAAATAAATAAATAAAATCTTTTTAAAAAGTCTGTTTAAAATATCATAATATACAGATAATTTAATATTTACAATACACATAGCCATCTCCAGTTGAGTCCATAGCCAATGAAAATGCACTCAACTGGCTCAGGGATGCCAATTCCAGAAGACAACATTGCTTCTGTCCACAGCACAGACCTAATGGCGAATTACTACTATAGCGTGTCAGTTTAGTGAACCCTGGGACGGGAGGGAAGAGTCTCCCGGGGACCTGGGAGCTGTCGGCTGTCCTAGGGCAGCAAAACCTACATCAGGGTCCCAACCTTTGAAACACGGGGCCCTTGCCTTGTGCAGTCATCTGGACTTCAGAGAAGCCAGAAAAATATGCAGTGCATCTGTTAAATCACCCTTTCTTCATGTATGCCTTAGTTCTCTTAGCTCCTAAAGCTACATATAATTTGGGGCCCTTTCATAGGAGGGCATTACAATAACCAGTATTTGAACCCATGATTCCAAGTCCGATACTTTGCACTGAGGCAATCAATAATCAGGGACAAATGTGGTCTTAACCTCTTAGAATATCAAGTGTCTTTGTAATAGAAGAAATCTGAAAACAGCAAAAGTAAAAAGTAAAAAAGTGAATTGATTAAGTACAAGCAAGCAATATGCAGCCATTTAAAATTATGTCTTCAGTAATTTAATGTGAGAAGCGTTGATATGGTATCTGAAAAAGGGTTATAAAACAGTTTGTACAGTGTGATAGTAAAAAGACTACAGAACACTGTGTAAGGTATGATACTGTTTTTACTTAAAATATATATGTGTATTTATATAGTCACAGAAAATAATCTCCATGTGGGGGAGTCTTTTGTCTGCTCCCCACATTTCTGCCTCGAGGTGCTGAGGAGAAAGTACCTGGCCATGACGCTGACCCTCCAACCTAGAGAGAGGGGCTTGTCTTCGTTGGCATATGGGCACACAAGTGGATGGTGGCACTCCTGCCGTAAAAACTAAAACGGAACCTCCCCCTTTCCTGACCTCTCAACCACAGGCCTATTTCCTGCCTCAGACAAGCCCAACCTGGCCTCTGGTTCCTGGTTCCAGCTTCTGGATTGCTTTGGTTGAGTAAAACCAACAGACTCACCTGAGATCCAGTTGCCTCCACTTGAGCAGTGACCAAAGCTGATAACTTTTATTCCATTTGGCTCAGTTCTCTGTATTTACAAGTATCTTCTAGACTCAGGGAGGAGAAAACGGGTGAATGATAGAATTTAGTCAACAAACCCCACCCTGGAAGCCAGAATGACCTAAGGCAGTTAGGGTCTAGGGGACATTTGGCAATGTCTGGAATCAGTTTTGGTTGTTTCAACAAGAGTTACATTAAATGTGTTATGGTAATCATTTTGCAATATACATATGTATCAAATCTTCATGTTGCACACCTTAAACTTACATAATATTATATGTCAATTTTATCTCAATAAAGCTGAAAATAGAAAAAAAAAAAGAAACAGTAACCGTAGCATGTAAAAAGTTCAGGTGTGGCCACATGTTGCTGAGTCTTTTTTGAAAAAAAATTAAAACCTGGTCCCAACCAACAACTCGAGGCATCCTTTGGAAGTCTCCCCTACCACCATGCACAATGGAAACAGTGCCTGAGAGGCAGGGAGATTGTGTTTGATAGAGTCCACTCATAGCTATGCATTACTATTGACAAAACTTGGCAAGTCAACCCATCCCTAGGGACCTCATGGGTTTCATGTCAGCTTTTTTTCCCCTTTTCACTCAAATGATGTGAATTTTTAGCTACTGACACCATTGTATGAGTGGTGTAGTGCATGCCAGGGAGCATGGCAATAAACCATAGGTTTACTATGGCTGGTCAGTCCTAATTAAAAGGCTCCCTCATTTTGTCTTTAGGACTTCCAGACATGGCGCCTGGGTTTTATTTTTGGCTCTTAGCATCTATGTTGCTTCCTGTTTTGTTGCCAGATTAATGATACACAGCATGTGAGCTAAGACAGCCCAAGAGAAATATTTCTCTCACCTTCCTTCTTATTTCCTATAATAATTCTGGACCCACAGCAGATCCAATGCATCATACAGGAGCCAGCAGCTCTGACGTGCAAAACACCCATGTTCTGCCACCTCCTGCGTGTTGGTATTTTTGACAGTCCTCAATTAAAGCAATACAGTTAACTTCAGCCTGTCATTTGTGTGGGCTAAGTTGTTTGAAAAATCCTTGAGGGGCCAGCCAGTGGTGGGAGGACCACTTTCCTATAAACAAATGATGGAACCTCGATGTCTGGAAGACACCAGCCATGCTTTGGTTCTGGGGGCCTTTTGAGGAGGCATAAATGACCGTCCCTTCCCTCTTGTCTTCACAGACTGTCTTATTCCTGGGCCTGGTGCTTTTCCATTCCATTATTAGAAGACCCTGATGAGACCTCTGGACCACAACGATGTCTGGTTCCAGTTTCATTTTACCATTATTAGTGTTAAGATGCAACATTTACCTCCAAGTAACTATGTGGAATAAATCATTTCAGGGTGTTGCTGGGTATGAGATTATAAACCCTAAGAACATCTAAGAAAATTGATTTCAGCTTCAGAGTAGTTAATATTTCAGAAAAACCATGTTGCCCAAACCACTATTACCATAAAACCATTTCAGAACATACAAAAAGTCCTTGTTATTAGGGGTGTGGGAGGGAAAGCATGCAGGTAATCTAAAAAGAGTTTAAATCAGAAAGACAAATAAAAAATGAATATCCAACTTTATTTTACCTGACTTATGGCTTGAAATTCTTATCTGATTTTTAGGATATTGTTACCAAAGCCCTATTAGAAAAAAGTCACTACCCATTCACATATAACAATGAGTATGTTACCAAACAGAAAGTGGGATTCCGCTGCCCACTGCCACCCATAGGCAAATTCCAGAGGCAGAGGTTCGATGAAAAAGGAAAGAGGTATTTTCCTCTTTTAATAAAGAGGTATTTTATTTAAAAATTGCACAATTTGGAAGAATGCAAGACTTCTTCCTCAGACCCCATCCCCTTCAGAACACTCGGAGGAAAACTCAGCCAGCCCCTACACCTGGAGTTTCTTATCCCCTTTAAAAATATGGGTCCTTTGGGGATCGCAGGCAGCTGCAGCGTGACTGTCCAGGTGGCTTAGCTTGTTCCCGGTTGTACTTTGACTTCAGGCTTCTTCCTGGAGTCTGCCATGTGGTAGCAGTGCTGCCACACTGTTTCCAGGATCAAGAAAGTCCTGCAGACCCCAGCCCCTGTGTCCAAGCCTGTAGATGCCAGGAGAAGAACTTCAGTTTCTTCCTCCCCTCTTTTTAAATCTCCCGCCCAAACTTCCACATGCTGGGGGAGGGTCTAGCCTCCCCAGCCAATCCCATCCTTTTCCCAGGCTAGGCGGACAAGAAAGCACCTCCCGCTTGTACTCTATTGACCATTACTGTACACTTGTTGCTGTGCCCCTTTGTCTCACCCGCACTCTGGGACCAGAAGAGAAGTAAGAAGGTTTTTTCCTTATCCAAACGTTTTAGTAGCCTCGCTGCACGCAAAGGTCCCTCCCGCCTTATCTCTACCTGGGGGTGAGGAAATCTGTCTGCCCTTGCTTGGTTACCCAGGCAACATGATGATGGCCCTGCTTCAGGGCAGTTTCCTCCTTCAGCCCCTCCTCTGACTCCCGCCTGGCCAAGACTGGCCAGGTATACCTGTATCAATTATTCTATGTAGAAATTTGCAAGAAATCTGCTGAAAATCTCCTAGAACTAATAAATGAGTTTATCAGGGTCAATATTTTTATACAAAGTCAATATTTTTAAACTCAATCACATTTCTATATACTAACAATCAACAATTAGAAATAAAAAAATCTAAATGCAATTAAAAATAACTCCAAAAAATGGCAAAATATGTATAAATCTAAAAAATACATGCAGGATATATATAATAAAACTTCTAAAACATTAATAAAATAAACCGAGGAAGATCTAAATAAATAGAGAGACATACCATATCCGTGAACCAGAGACTCAATATAGTTAAGATGTTAATTTTCCCCCCAAATGATCTAAAGATTTGACTAAATTTCACTCTCAATCCCAGTAGGATTTTCTTTGGTAGGTACAGTAATTTGGCTCTAAAATTTATACGGAAGAGCAAACTGGAATGGCCAAAAACAATTTGAAAAAGAATAATAAAATTGGAGAAAACATACTACCTAAGTTTATTATAAAGGAACAGTAATCAGAACCATCAAAATTTAAAACATTTGCTCTGTGAAAGATACTAGTAAGAGAATGAAATGCAAGCTACAGGCTGGGAGAAATATTTTCAAATTACATATTTAATAAAGAACTTATAACAAGGATATATAAATAGCTTTCAAAACTCAAGTCAGAAAACAATATAATTTTAAAATGGGCAAAAGATTTGTATAAGCACGTCTCCAAAGAAGATATAAAGATGATTAACAAACACATGAGAAGAAGTAAAACAATTAGGCGTTAATCAGGAATTGCAAATGTAAACCACAATGAGACACTACACATGCGCATGTATTAAAGTGACAAAGAACTGACAGCGCCCAGTGCTGACGAAGACGCGGAGCCACCGCAACGCTCTCATGCAGCCACTCTGGGGCACTGGTGGCAGTCTCTTCTAGAATTACACATGTACTTACCATATGACCCAATACTCCTGCATATTTACATTAGAGAAATGAAAACCTACATTCACAGAAAAATCTGATCACAAATGTTTTAGAAGCTGTAGTCATAAACTTCCAAAACTGGAAACAACCAAGACGGCCTTCAGTGGGTGAATGAGTAAACAAGCTGAGGTCCAACGGTATAATGGAGTGCTTATTCAGCACTGAAGAGAGTGCTGGCAACAAACTGGATAAATCTGAAAGGTATTAAGCTGTGTAAAAGAAGCCAGTCTTACAGAAAGTATACTTGACATTGGTCTAATCAACCAACGTCACCCCAATAAATTTAATACAATTTTTAAAAAGAAGCCAATCTCAAAATGGTACATATTACAGGATTTCATCTATATTACATTCTTGAACAGGTAAAACTGTAGGCACAGACAATTGATTAAGTGGTTGCTTGGGGTAGTAAAAGGGTTTGCCTATAAAAGGGAATTTTAATGAGGGATTTGGGGGATAGGAAACTGTTCTGTATCTGTATTGTGTGGTGGTATGTGCTTTTATCTGTACTTGTATTAAAATTCAGAATTGTTCACACACACAAACACCAGTATTACAGTATGTAAATTCAAAAGTTTTTTTTTTTAACTTAAAAGTAGGCTTTGTATAAATACTGGAAAATTATGTTGTACATCTGAAACTAATATAATGTTTTATGTCCATTATATCTCAATAAAACTTAAGCTTTCTATAACCATAGAACAGCGCTAGCTATGAGAAGTTTTGATAATGGAAATGTTCTATGTCAGTGACATCCAGAACTGTAGCAACTGGTCACATGTGACGAGAAAGCACTTGAAACACGGCTAGGGGGAGACACTGACTTTTTTATTTTACTTGATTATTTTAACTTTAAATAGTCAGATATGGCTAGTAGCTACCATACTGGGCAATGCAGTTACAGAACACTGGAATAGCTATGTTGTGTTCCTGATCTTATATAACTTGTGCATATTTGAAAAATGGGAATATCTAGAATGAAGAGAAATCTAAAATTCATTACATGTATACTCACTGAAAATGCATTAGCTTAGATTTTATAGTAGATTTACCTTTTTGGTTAAGGTTTTAAAAGATCTGGTTAAAATAAATTTACATTCTCTCAGCACTCAATGACTTGCCGTGGGCATGTGGACTAGGTGTGGGTAGGGGTGAGGGCTGGAGACGCACCACTAGCTTGCTGTGTGCTGCAGAAAGCCAGTCTGCATCCTCTTTAAATGGCTGTAAATTATTCAAAGGCAAATCATTACTTGTTGACTTTACTTGGGTCAACCACAATGAGTAACCATGCTGCTTCTCAGACCAGACGCTGTACAATCATCAAACCAGTATTTTAAAATAATACTTACAAAAATACATGGTTCTTTATAATCAGCCCCTGACCACCTCTCACCACTCTCCAGACACACTGAGGGACTTGTAATTTCCCTACCACCATCTCTGTCCCTTTGCTTTAGCTGTTAGCTCCACATGGAACACTTTCTACTCTCTCTCAATGTAATAAAAGATGCCTTCCTTTCTTTATTACAGTGTCTCCCAAATGTCAATTTGAGTACCTCCTTCATGATGTTTTGTCATGTCTATATCCCTCCTGTACTATTATTTATCTTAATACTTTTAACTTGACTCACCCTCATTCACTTAGTTTGTCTTAAAATGATAATATCCATGACATCATGGGCTTGGTGTGTTAGTTGTATTTTTGCCAACACATACTAAAGTAAATAATGTTTTTATATATGTATGTATGTGTACACACACACACTAAATATATATATAAAATAAAATAAGAAAAAATTTTAGCCATTTGTGCCCTAAAATTGCCACCAGTGACCCACATTCAGCAGTATGGGTGGTACAGCTTTTGTAGGCAGCTCAAGTGTCTTTACCACCAGGAAACAGGTTATGCAGCCCCCTACTATTCTAGCAGTTAGGCAACACCTTGCCGCAGACCCCAGCAAGAAGAGTAGAAGACTCTTCAATGGGTAAATTGACTGCCTTGCCCAGGTTCTGACATTTGAGAGTTCTCCCACGGAGCAGCTGGCCCACTGCCGATTCTACTGTAAAGCCCTCCCTCCTTTGCATATAAAGTTTCTTACCATATTTTAAGTAATTTCCATAAATAGGAGCAGCAAGCCAGAGACCACCAGACAATTGAGGGATGGCTCCTAACATAAGAAACAGAGACCAAAACAAAGAGAAGAAAAGGACAGAGAAGGACACAGAAATAATGGGATCAGAAGAAAACTTCAAAAATCCCACCAGAGTTAATATCCTTAGATTGAAAAGGGAAGATGTTGCATCCATGAGACAAGAACATAATACTATGGAAAATAATGGATCAAATGATAAGAACTCATAAATTTTAAAAAGGATGGTAAAATTTTTAAAAATTAGTAGGAGGTTTGGGAAATAAAGTAGATGAAATTTCTCAGTAAGTTAAACAAGTAGAAAAAGAGTTCTCTTACAGAGTGATAAGAGTCTTGGGGGATTACTCCAAGAGACCCAAAATCCAAATAATAGTTATTCCAGAGACTCAGAGAAAACAATGGGAAAGAAATGACCATAAATAAAATAAAAATTCCATAATTGAAGAACACGCCTTGACTTTGAAAGGATCCACAGAATGACTAGTAGTCTGAGGTTCATCAAAATAAAGAAGACAAACAAAATAGAACCAGAGACACAGATACCTGGAACAGACTGACAGACTCAGAGGGATGGGGGATGGGGAAAAGTGAAAGAAATTAGACAAAGCATATATACGCCTAGCAAATGCACACAGACAACAATGGTTAAGGCCAGGGTGGGGGTCAGGGGCCTGGGTAGAGGGGGCCAAGTTTGGAGAAAATTGAGGACATCTGTAATGGTATCAACAATTTAAAAAATACAAAAAGAAAAAGAAAAAAATACTGTAAAATTCTATGAAATTATAAACAGATTTCTCTGAAAGAAAAAAAAAGATTTTAAAAACTATCCAAGAGAGAGAAAGAGAGAGACATTTACAAAAGATTGGAAATAAATTTCCATTGGACTAGTCACAGCAATGTGTGAGCAATATATGTGCTAGAAGACAATGAAGCAATTGAGTTTCAACCAGGAATCTCTATACAGCCAAATTATAAGTAACTGTAAGAGGAAGAATAAAGACATTTAAGACACGTCCCTGGACTGAAAAATAATTGCCTCCTGTGTGTCCTTTTTTAGGAAAGCACTAGAGAAGATAATCCTACAACAGGAGGGAGTAAGCCAAGAAGGTGGAAGGCATGGTCACAGAGCACCCAGAAACAGAGCATCCAGAAAGAGAGGTCACAGGGCAATGTGAAGAAAAACTCCAGATGACCATTGTGCCGCAGCCCTGGAGACTGCACAGAACAGGACAGAAGGGTCCTCCCAAGAGTACCTAGAGGAAAAAAAACAAGTAGAACAAATAAATTATGTTATGGTTGAGGTTGTGGAAAAGCTATCAATGGGTATTGACAGATCTGATGAGAAAAAATAAAAACCAAAAAAACTCTGCAAGTGAGAAACAACAAAATGAAGTGCTGTACACAAAAGATAATCAATTCCCTTCTCGGTTTTGTGGTAAACTATACTTACAAATCATATAAACAGTGATAACTGACTTAGGTAAAAATCACAGTGTAATTATGAGAATAGGGAGAGAGGAAAAGGGGAGGGAGTATATAAAGGTATTGTGTCCTGACTGAACACAGCAGAAGGTCAACATACAGGCCTAAAATGAATCAATCCGGAGAGAATATACGCACCAGAAGAAACCATTGAAAAATATGAAAGTGGGTCTTGGGCAGCAGGACCTAGATAGAGGTAGAAAGAGCAAAATCTCCTGTTATTTTTGAAGCATATTATTTAATTTTAAAGTTGTGTTCACATATCTTATGAAAACAAACTTTTAAAAAGAGAGAGAGGAATTATGGTTGCTGGGCTATAGATCAGAGAGCAAAGATTTAGTTGCTGAGAAGAGCCATAAATTGTAGCACAACCAACTTTCTGAAGGCCCCTTCTGCAGGCATTACCCCAGATGATGTGATGATATTACACAAGGGAAGAGAAGAAAAGCCTTACCCAGCTCCACCCTCTCTTTTGGGAGATTTTTGGCTCAGCTCACAACACAGAGTCTTTGTTTCATGGTGCTTGCAGGACTCTACCCATTTGGAGGTGAGATGTTTACTTTCCATAGCCAGAAAGTTTCCTACATCCCTACCTGCCATACATGTGGTGAGGAAGTGCACAAGCCCCAGCATGCTTCCTCCAACACTGGTGTGTCAACATTGGCTGCAAAGTCTGTGTAACATGATAGCAGTAGTGCCATTCAAATGTTTTATGGACCAGCTCTGTCTTCCATTTCAACCAGGTGAATGGTTCATGATATAGCTAGGGATCTGATTGGTGAGGACATGGCAACTTGCCTTGAATGCCTTTGTAACTCTTTCTGCTCTCCTTCCTCCTAGCCTCCCAGGCCTGCTCATCTTGGTCAAGGAAATCTCCTATCACCAAAGAGTCCTGTGGAGATCTCACTGTTTCTCACATGGCAGCAAAATAGCCATGTTAATACATATGCAGACTTGCTCATAACTCAACCACTACTGCTCCCCAAATTATGAGACTTCCTTACAACCATCCGCTATTACAGTAACATACTAACGTGCTCTAGGTACTTCCTCTCGTTCTTCGCTTCCATTGGATTTTTGACAGGGAAGTTAAACTTTTGTCTAGTAAGGGCATCATAAATCAAAAATAAAGAGTTCCAGCCAAGATGGAGGCATAGTTAGAAACACTTCACTTCCTCACACAACCAAAAGAAGGATAACAACCAGTCTAAAAAGAATAACCACCAGACGTGCCAGAAAATCAAACTGCATGGAATTCTGATGACCAAGGAGTTAAAGAAACATTCACCTAGACCGGTAGCAGGGGAAGAGATAGGGAGGTAGGCAGCCAAGAAGAGAGGAAGTGCAGCAAGGTGGGGCTGGGTGAATGGGAAATTAAAGACTCAAAGCTAGCTGTAAACTAATGCAGGGGGTGCCTTGGTGGGAGAAACTCCCCGTCTCACACGAGAGAGTTTGCTGGAAAGTGGGGCTAGAGCAGAGCAAATGAGCCACATTGTTCCCTCTCTGACCCCTCCCTCACAGATAGCCCCACAAGGCAGCATAAAGGGTTGCCTCGCCAGGGTGAAGACCTAAGGCCCCACCCTCTTACAACATAACAGGTGCACCAAGATAAAGAAATATGGCCCAAATGAAAGAACAGATCAAAACTCCAGAAAAAGAGCTTAGCGATAGGAGATAGCCAAACTATCTGATGCAGAGTTCAAAACACTGGTAACCAGAACTGACTGAGCTCAGTTGCAAAATGAAGGAACAAATGAAGGCTAGCTGAAGTGATATACAGCAAAATATACAGGGAACCAACAGTGAAGGGAAGGAAACTGGGACTCAAATAAATGATTTGGAACAAAAGGAAGAAATAAATATCCAACCAGGATAGAATGAAGAAACAAGAATTCAAAAAAGTGAGGAGAGGCTTAGGAACTTCTGGGACAATTTTAAACATTCCAACATCTGAATCATAGGGGTGTCACAAGGAGAAAGAAGGAGGCCAAGAAGTTGAAAACTTCTTTGTAAAAATAATGAATGAAACTTCCCCAAATCTGGCAAAGGAAATAGACTTCCAGGAAGTCTAGGAAACCCAAAGAGAAACACACCAAGGTACATCATCATTAAGTTACCCAAGATTAAAGATAATCTTAAAAGCAGCAAGAGGAAAGGAGACAGTTACTTACAAAGGAGTTCCCATAAGACTATCAGCCAATTTCTCAAAAGAAACCATACAGACCAGAAGGGGCTCGAACAAACTATTCAAAGTCATGAAGGGCAAGGACCTATAACCAAGATTATTCTATCCAGCAAAGCTATCATTTAGAATGGGAGGGCAGATAAAGTGCTTCCCAGATAAGGTCAAGTTAATCCTTTATTCATCATTATTAAGCCCTTTTTATATGAAATGTTAAAGGGACTTATCTAAGAAGTTGAAGAAGATAAAAAACTATGAACATTAAAATGACAACAAACTCACAACTATCAACAACTGAACCTAAAAATATGAAAAGAAAAACTAAGCAAACAACTAGAACAGGAACAGAATCAGAGAAATGGACATCACATGAAGGGTTTTCAGTGGGGAGAGAGAGGGGAAGAATGGGGAGGAAAGGTACAGAGAACAAGAAGCATAATTGGCAGGCATAAAATAGATGGGGAGAGGTTAAGAATGGTATAGGAAACAGAGAAGTCACAGAACTTATATGTACAACCTATGGACATGAACTAAGGGAGGGAGGAATGCTGGGGGGTTGGGCGGTACAGGGCAGAGGGGGGATAAAGTGGGGAGAGATTGGGAAAACTATAGTAGCATAATTGATAAAATATACTTAAAAATGTAAAAATAAATAAATAGTAGTACCAAGATTGAGGAACTAAAAAAATAAAAAATAAAAAAAATTAAGGAAAATCAGAGAAAGGACAAAAAGAAAGAAGCATCACAAATGTAATCTTGATTCCAGGACTTGCTGTTTTATATGGCTCTGATTCAACATGTGAGATTATAACAGTATCTCAGTCATGCCTACAAATTTTCCCATGTTTAACAATCCACAATATAAGCAACTGTGAAACTCAGGCTCTTCATGCAGCATAAAAAGGTCAGAGAAGTAATTTGACTTTCTATACTAAGTCTTAGGCAACTGGGTTTTAAGTCCAAGGAGCTGCCAGAAGCCTCATAACTTTACTATCAGAAGTTAACCTACATCAACATGACTTTACTATTTGTTCCAGAAAATTCTTGTCCAGTAAAAAACTTCAATGTTTGTTCCAGGAACTTCCTGAAAATGTATTTATTTTTCATCCAATGGACTACTCAAACAGCCCCCTTTCTCAGGTCAACAGGTTGCTCCATATGCAGACCTTCTTGCTTATCAAAGCACAAGTTGCTCTAGAAAGCTTACCTTTTGTGTCCATCAGCACCAACCTATTTAACAATGAATTTGGCCCACTTGGAATCTCCACATTGAAAGGCTTGTCTAAAACCAGATCTAAAAGCATACACATATCGGCCATTGACCTCTCCCTTCTAAGCTACTACTGAGACTTTGTCAAGGTGGTATTATCCCTTATTGCAGTAAATAATGAACAGCTTTGCTTGATGAACAGACGACTGTTGTGGTCTTTTGGGGGAGTTACCAGTTGACAAATACACAGATTTTCAACCAATTTCGCAGAGTCACATCTGTTGCCTTCAAAGCCTTGTTCTGGCAGCCTCTTTTCCAGTTCTTTCATTCATTTATTCATTCATTCAAATGAGCTCAGGGGATATAAAGAGATTCAGTTCCTCTCATGAAGTAAGGAAGAAAGACACTAATAAATGAATTCCACAAATATAAATGACTATAAATTGTGCTAAGTGCTATAAATGAAGGGCATATGGTGCCAAAGAAACATTTAATAGGCCTACTGGGAGAAATCTGCAAAGCATTAGGTCATCGGGGCTGAGATAGGAGGAATGAGTAATCTCCAGGTTAGAGTCTGAAAATGGAGAATGAAAACCTTCCAGGCTGAAGGAAAAATTAAGCTGTGTTAGGCTAGGAATACATTAGCATTCTCTTCAATTCCTTTATTATCAGGATCAGAAAACTATTTTGTTTCTTCTGGCTATTTCTGTTTCACAAAAATAAAAAAAAATGTTTCAAATAAGCAGAGAGTGAAAAAGAAAATACAACATATCCATGTTTCTCATTGTTAAACTCCCTTTTCGCTGAAATTCCTTGATATGAAGCAGTTGCAGTTCAAATTGAAGATCAACTACTCTGGAAAATAGCCTGGCAATTTCCTATACTTACGTTCTTAAATAAATTTAAATTACCATATAATGTCGTGGGGTATGTCGGATATAATGTCGTGGGGTATGTCGGTCCTGCCGTAAACCCGTGGGTGACCGTAACCGAATGCGTGAAGAATCTCACACTGAGACACGCGGGGGGAAAGAATCCGGGGCCACGTGGCTTGATTCCTCTCGTCCCAGGAAAAAAGCCCCCTGGCTTGTCCAGCCAGGGTTTTTATCAGGGGCATTAGCAATTAACATAGGATTGACTATTCATGGGATTAAGCAGAACAGGTAGGATTACTCATAGCAAGGCATTGGGATGTTGATTCAGGTCTGGTGGCAGACAGGACCAGGTGAAAGAGATCAGCAAGCCAGAATTTTTTAAGATACACCTTTGCC
>PVJI01022458.1:0-25230 GCA_004026765.1 Micronycteris hirsuta | reverse complement strand
TGGGGATTGTTTCTTTGTCTTCCCATTGTTTGTGGGATTCTTCTTGCTAACCTCTGGTTCTTAAACTGATCTGTGAAGTTCTCTGAAGCAGCGAAGTTAATTTTGTGTCACTCTGTTTTTTGGGCTGACTCTTGTCTGGGTCCCACTCTATTCTCTTCACAATTCCAGGTTTTAATGTCTCACCTGTTGATAAAGAAGCAAGGGGAAGGGAGATAACGAAGGAAAAGAAAGAAAAAGAAAAGGAAAAAGAAAGATAAAGAAGAAAATAATTTGAAAATAACCTAAAATAAAAAAATAATAAAAAATAGGAAATAAAAGGAAGAGAAAACTAGGAATACCAAATGAAGGGAAGGTAGAAGGAGTTAAAAAAATATAGAGGGACAGATAGGAAGGAGGGTGGGGAAAAACAGCCAAAGAAACAAAGAGAAAACGAGAGTAATAAAAAAAATAAAAAATAAAAATAAAAAAAAAGACTTTTGTTGGCTGGCTTCAACAGCATCAGGCTGGGAAGGTATCAGACTTCTCCTGCTGTCTTCCTGGGCTGCACTCTCAGCTGACGTCCTGCCTCCAGCCTAGTTGCCGGGAGTTTGCAGCACCTCCTCTGGGCCGCCAGACTTCTACCCTGAGTCAGAGTTTATGAGGTCTGTGTCTCCTGTCAGTGGGTTTCAATGTAGCTCCTCTGTTTCTCCCCCACGGAGGGACTCAGCACCTCAGGTCTGGGCTGTGTCTCAGGCCCTCCAGGTGTGAGCTCCGCGCCCCTGCATTCGCCGATCACTTTTGTCTCTGGAATCGGGGCTTGCAAGCCGTAGGTCTGGGCGCCCAGTCGGGCACTTGTGCCAACCACCCCCGATTAGCTCCACCGGGTGTGTGCCCAATCCAGGAGCTCTGGGGTTGGGTTCGCCTTTCAATTCAGACTCCAATTCCTCCCGCTGGGATCCCCAGCCTCTGCAGATCAGTCCCCAGGTACGCACCGACCTCCGGACTGCTGGGGACCAAGGCTCTTCCTACAGTTGCGCGCGTCTGCTTTGGCAACTCACACACCCCAATCCAGCTCCCTCCCACGGAACCTGGAGCAAACCGGGAAGCTGCTGCTACTGGATCCGCAGACCTCCCGGCTCCCCGTGAGGCCCGAGTGACCCCTTCCCTCCGAAGCAGTCTCCCTACCGGCTGATCTTTCAGTTTTATGCGCGGTCCTGGTTTCTAATCTTCCCCCACACCTGAATACAGCTGGGTGATCACTCTGCTCCTCAGAAAATCGGCCAGATATCCTGCCAGTGGGCCGGAGGAAAGCGATCACGCTTCTTCCTTCTCCTCCGCCATCTTTCGCCTGGTCCACTTCTCACTTCTATGCATAGAATTTTTTACAGAGAAAATGAGAAAATATTTGTAGCCCTATTAATGAGTACCCATCTCTAAAGTGCATTCATTTATTGAGTACTTAACTATGTATGAGGCACTGGATTAAGAACTCACAAACTTTATTTGGTCTTCATAAAACTTTAATAATCGGTCATCCCAAATTTCAGTTGAAGAAGCAGGGTTCAGAGAGAATAAGTAGGTGGTCCAAGACCACATGGCTAGTCAATTTTAGAGCTGGTATTTGAATCTATATCTGCCTCAAATACTTGCTTTCCTACTACTATTCTTTTCTATATTCTCACTTTGATATATAGATTGACTTCTAGCTTTCAAAGAAGAGTTCAGAAAAAAAAGTTTAAAAAAATTACATAAAAGTTTAGAAATAGAGTTCATAATAGAGCCTGAAAAGAGGTGGAATTATTTAGCAAAGAGAATAGGACTAAAATCATCCAATATGATTATTTTTATATTGTTTCTGTATTACTATTCATCGAATACTTGGATAGAGAGTTCAATAAGAGAGATACAAATTCATTTTAGTAGATATTTCTACTGCTTCATTATCCTGTTCTCTCTGTATGGACGGAGAATTGCACCCCCATGCCTCTTACAGTCAGGCCTGCCATGTGACTGTGTTAGCTAATGACATGTGAGCGGAGAGAAATGTGTCAGTTCTGTCTGCCAACAATTGTCTTTGCTCATTTCAGCAGGCCAAGCTTCTCTGCCATAACTATTAAGGGAGCTCATTTGATATGCCTTGTTGCATTAAGCCACTGACATTTTCTGTTACATTTTATTACGGAGTAGAGCCTACTCTATCCTGACTGATACAGACACTGCTATCCCTAAACAAACTGTGCATCCTTACATGACCCCATTTCAGGAACAATGGGAATCCCTTCTGATACAATCATATTTTGAAACATAAAAATCATCGCTGAAATTCTACCATAGCATGTAAGTCATTTATGAGTCTTTGTTTTTAAAATATGAGCGCCTTTAAAAGTATGGTATGTAAAAGTTTATTGATTACCAGCGTTTCTGTGTACATCAGACAGTTTTAGCCAACAGTTATCCCATGCACCAGGCATGTATTTGGCATAAGTGCCTGGGCAGCCTGGGTCAGAATAAGAACATGGAGAATCTACAAAGTGGATTATGTTAAAAGAGTCTAAAAGAATGATGAATAGAAGAGTGTTAAAACCATAAAAAGTTAATTTCATGCTATCTTAAGTGAAAGCAGGGCTCCAAATTGTACTAAATATTCTACTGTTTTAAAATTTTAAAGTGCTTGAGAGAAATGAGGTAGAAATTAATTATATTTTTAAATAATATGGTATTAGGTTTTGTTTAATACAAAAATGTATAAAATAAAAGTTCAGTAATGTCTGAACCCCCCAAATCCTTTTTTTTTTGGTAGGAAAAAGAAGTATTAACTCATGTAAAGAATATTTGAATAGTTTATAAAAACAGAAAATTAAAGCCTAATTGCCTTTGCCCCAGCTCTCTGTTTTAGCAAAGTTAACTATTGTTACCAATTTTTATATATCTTTCAAAAAAATTCTTATATAACAACATCTAACTTCATCAGCATTTCCTTCTCCATCTATATCTTTACTTAGATTTCTACTTATTCATAGATATATAAATAGATATATTCTTTGTGTTTATATAAAAGGTGTCATATTACACAAATATAATAATTTATTTTTATCTTAATAATAACTATGGAAAGCTTTCCACATTAGCACATATCTCATTTTCTAATATTTGTGTCTCACTAACTGTATTTTCAGCTTTTTTGAGGTCTAATTGACAAATAAAATTGTAAGTTATTTTATCTGTGCAAGTCAAGCAATTTTAAAATGTGGCAACTCTGTCACGAAAAAATTATTATCATTTGCTTTATGTCTTTCTTATATTATAAATGTAATCAAGTATTTTCTTACATTTTTTGAACACTTAAATTTTTTGTAAATGATTTGTTCATCTTTAAATCATTCAAGTACAGTAATTAATGTGAGTGGAGAACATTCTTTGGCTTACCAAAAATTTGTACCTAAATCATTTTTGCTCTCTACTATATTTTTCCATATATCCTATTGGTTCATGAGAAGAGATGAGGGAGAAAAGGGAAAGGGGGAAATTGAATGAGAAGGAGGTAAGATAAAAATGACACATAAGAACGAAGAGAAACAAAACCGACTGAAGAAGCAAGCAGTGGAAAATGAGGAAATAGGAAACCAGGACAAAAATACTTTATTGCCTCATTTTCCCACAGCCCCAGATTTGGGGGAAAAAAGTAGATTTAGTATAAAGAAAAGCATTTCTGATTTCTTTATCTATTGTGAATTCAAAATGTTTGCTAAATGTAAATAATAGCTCTTATTTTCTCTTTGCTTAGACTAAGGTTAACAGTGAATCTCACATATCATCTAAATGCTTCTGAAAATTATTGCATAGCTTTTTGTTCTTTTTCTTCTGAAATAAGAATGTTCTTAAGCAGTCTCTCTGTTCTGGTTTCAGATGTAATTCAAATAATGCTTCTATATTAGACATATACCAAGGATTTAACTTGCTACTGTATAACGAAGTGTTATAGGTGTTATTGTCTTCATTCACTAACTCAGAGAAGAGAACATAACTTTATTTTTCTGTAATGATTAATTTTTAGTATGTTATCTCACTGTAACTGGATTGAGGATTTGTAGAGCTGTTTTAGAGCTACTACCCTTGAACATCTACTCACATTTAAATTCCTGAGATTTCAGGTGGAGAGGTGGGCTGGACAGTACAAAACTGGGGTGATCACCAGTGGTCCACCTCTGTGTCTGTGGTCACTGGCATCCAATGAAACTCAGTCCACAAAGTACATGCTGAGTGGTCCCAGTCTGGACCTTAAGCCATGCTGGGATCCATTCTTTTTCTGTCCTGTTCTTCTGTCCCTCTCAAGTGTAAGGAAATAGGTCAGGACTGCCTAAGTCCCTATACAACTCCCATGCTACCTGAAACACAGGTAGACCTGCTGATGCTGGGCATGGCCAGGGCAGGGGGAATTTTGAGAGCTCTCTCAAGCCAGCTCAGCCTTGACGTACCATGCCATAATTTCAGGACTCACCTTAGCATATAAGCTTAGTAAATAAATTGTGCCACTAAGCTTACCATTTTAGCTCTTTTTTTCTACTCCCGCTACCCCTCGCTTTGCTTCCCCTTACAGTTGAGAAAACTGTCTGGTATAGGGTAGGAACAGATGTAGAGTTTGGGGCAAGGAAACTTTGCCAAGATGTGTCATAATAGAGTATCTTAACTCTATTGCTTATAGCCTAAGGGCTTCTTTAATAATTTTTTAAATTTTATTTTTATTTCTCTTATTGATTTTAGAGAGAGACATTGATTTTTTGTTCCACTTATTTATGCATTCATTGGTTGATTCTTGTATATGCCCTGACCAGGGATCAAATCTGCAACCTTGGTGTATTGGGACAATGCTCCAACCAACTGAGCTACCCTTCCAGGGCCTAGATGCTTCTTATTTGTCTGTGAAACTCAAAACCCAAGAATGGACCGCTTCTTTCCTATTTCTTTTATGGTGCTGCCATCTCTTCCCTGAAGCATGGTGCACAGTGCTTAGCTGATTGCATGTGACAGTAGCCGTGAGTCCAGAGAAAGCATGGGGGGAAACATGGGGAGTATTAATCACGACACTGTCCTGCCAACACTATTGGCAACAAGTTCCCCACCAACAGATAGTATGAATAAAACGTTCAAGTGATTTTCAAAGTTTTTAAATTTCTAAACCAATTACTATTGTCATTAAAGGTTTGGCAACCATACCTTTATCGTTGTTTATCTAAGTATCCTGATCATATTTTTTATTACCCTCAAACTTGTTAGATGATTATGTTAAATCTCTCTAGAAAATGCACCCATTTTTAATTTCTGCAATGACCTCTTTGAAATGCTCAGCATCCTTGTTCTCTCCACTCCTCCCTCTTGCCATCAACTCTCACACAAACAGGTAACACTCAGACATACTGCAGAGTGTCTGGTGCGCTGAAAAATGATACTAGGGGCCACTTCTTATTCTTCCCTTTAATTTTGGCTTATTTCCTCCCCAAGCATCTATAATTCCTTGCACAGTTTTATTTCAATTTCAAACAGTCTTGAGTGTCAACAAACCCTCTACACAGGCCACTAATATTCAGATGTACTTATTGTAAATATCTCTTTCTGGTGGTTCTGCCGTTATTATAAAATGCCAATCAGTTTAATTTCGGAAAAAAGAAAGAAAATAAGACTTAGACAAGTAAATGTGGTTCACCCAGAAGGGGCCTTAATAGAAGACAGGAAATGATGAAACCACTTTTCATGGTGGGTGCTCCATTTGCACAGAGGAAAACTTGATTTGGACATGTTGACAGGCTAAAAGCAGCCTTGGCTGGGGCAGAGGAAAAACTTACTGCCTTAGTAATCAAAGTGGAGAACTTCTAAAATAAGAAGTCTAGGAAATGTTTCATCTAGAGAAGGCACAAAGCCTGGTTTCACTAAGGTTGAAGCAATTACTGAAATGTCACGGCTGTGCAGCAAAGAGAATCTGCAAAGATTTTTATAGAGGGTGACAGGCATTTTTTTTTTAACATTCACTTTACAAATGTTTTCAGTAAATGTGTGCTTTAGAAGTACTTAGTTCAGAAATCTTTGGGATAGGCAGCATCAGGGATGAGAGACATAAGCAACTGAGAGATTGAAAGAAGCTCCTCTTGGATGTTAATGCTTTGCTGAAATTGACATTTTGGAGCTACAAAATAAAAATCATTTAATAGCTGCAGTGAGGCACCAAGGATGTTTTGTCCCTGAAGACAGCTAACAGGGTGCTACATGAGGGATAAACGGAGGACACCCAAAGCCTTGGTGCTTTTAGGCCTTATTGAATATATTTTGAAATAAATTTTTAGAGCTTCTCAAAACTGAGGTAGAGGAGGGCTGCCAGTGAGATCCAGGTGTTCTCAAAGCATGTACACAGCCAGCTGGGCTAAATGAACTCTCCCCTCTTACACCCTGTTTTTTATAATTTCTAGATAAAAACTTCAAAAGTATTTTATTCTCAACCATTTCCTTAGATAAAAGTGCACTTCAAAATAGTAGGTTTCATTATTTGCTTTGTGCTTCATTTCTACAATAATATTGACACCTATGTCAAATTTTGTGTTATATGAAAAAGTACTTGAACAGGCAGAATAGATTTTCCTTATTTTAATAATTGTATCTGTATTAAATTTTTTCTTCTCTTGTTTCCTTTTCATTGATTTGTGTTTTCCATTTGTAGGTCATCTCCTCATTTGAAGGATGATTTCATAATTTATAATGAACAAATTTCTAATGAATAATCCTAGGGTTTTACTAAAGGTACAAGCAGGCAGTGGATTAAAAAGAGGAAGAAACTGCATATCTTAGAGGCATATATTTAGTATGAATGATTTCTGGTAATTGTACAAGACTTACTCATTCACTACTGTTCCGTGCATTGTGTTGTGTTTGAGAAAAGCAACAGAAAGATAATATGATTCTTGGTCTTAGAAAGACAAGTGAACAACTTTAGTTAAGGCAACATAAATTAAAGTAGTAAAACACAAGCTATATACATGAAGAAAAAAATGTTAGACTGAGTATCCTTGATTTTACTTGGAAATTACATATTTTGGTCCAGGATAGGTTCATTTGTGGGGAAAGAAAGAAGAAAGTTTACAGGAAAAAGGTAAGTTATTGTTAGTAAGTCAATAGCTTCTTTGATAATATGAGTACTTTCCTTTTAATAACTTGGAATTTTGCCCTGAATAGAAATCTGAAAAGTAAATAGAATATATCAACATAAGAAAGACATAGTGTGGGTTATCATGCAACTTCCTTAATGATTCTAACAATAAACTAAAAAATAAACTAAATTTCAAAAATTGCCACAGTAAAGAAATCAATACTTATTTAAAAATACTGTGTCCTGTGTCAATACTGGACTTGATTCTTTGTCTATCAACATATTATAACCAAATTAATGTCCCAAATAAGTTGTAAAAAGGAAAAGCATTATGATCTATTTTTATAACTCTGCATGACCTTATTTTAATAACACATTAGGTTTTCTAAAGAGCACAGAAACTTCTTCCTCACTGTCTCTACCTCTGCCCATCTTCCTCTATTTACTTATAAAAAAGGAAAAAAAAATGTGTTACTTCTTATTTGACCCATTACGTAAACACTCTTCTCTGTAAAAATACTTTGTATTGATTAATTCTACTTCTGTAAAAATGAAATATCATTCAGGTATTTTCTAGTTTCAGGGAATATGTTTGACCATTTGCAGAATTTGATCGGAAGTACAGGACAGGAAGTTATTTTTGTTCCTCATTAAATTTTAACATGGACAAGTTTACCAAATGAAGAAGGAGAAGGAGAACAGAAAGGAAAAGGAAAGGAAGAGGAAGAAGAGGATGAGGAGGAGGAGGGGCAATTTTCCTGTCTAGGAATCATGGAAAAGTGTAGGTGTGGAATTTACACCTTGATAATTGATTTGCCAAGTCAAGTAAACTCTGAATTTACCTGAAAAGCACTTAAAGTTCCCTTTATATAAGACACAATTAAATTTGTATCTTACGTTCTACTTTTTAAAATAATTGCAATGGCATCTTCTCCTATTAAATAATATTTTCTCATATTGTGAAATTAATTTGTACACATCAGAGAAAATTTGGAAAAGAGAAAGAGGAGGAAAATCATCATCTATATGCCCACTATCCAGTGATATTAATGGGTTTTATATTACATTTCAGAATTTTTCTTAATTATTTAAAAGATAATATTATAATTAATCATATTTATAATTTATTAGGTTTATTATGATTACCTTCTCAATCAATCATTAAAAGTGATTTATATATAATTTAAAGATTATAAACATACATTAGTCAATAAAATATAATAGGTATCAATGTATATTTCAACAACCTTTCTGCAAAATTTGTTAAAAATATACCAGTAATGTATAATTTATTATAAGTTAATCAATCATCAATTATATCAGTTCTGATTAAATAAAGATATATTTGTTGTTTCTGCCTCTGGGTACCCTAAATTACTTTAAAAATTTTTTTAATATTTTATTTATATTTTTAGAGAGACGGGGAGGGAGAGAGGAAGAGAGGGAGAGAAATACCGATGTGTGAGAGAAACATAAATCGGCTGCTTCTCAAACACACCCCAACTGGGGACAGAACCCACAACCCAGACATATGCCCTGGCCAGGAATCGAACCAGAGACACCGCTCTGCAGGAGGATGCCCAGCCAACTGAGCCACACCAGTCAGTGCTGTCCTAAATTACTTACAGATTTACATATACATTATTATTATTATTAATATTATTAATATGGCTACAGTGAGAGTCGACATTGTAAGAGACTTAAGGTTAGGGTCAGATTTATTACTAAGGTTAAATATAGGTCGTTACTAGAATTTTCTTTCAGATTATTATTCAATTTAGGTTTTATGGCCTAATATGATTTCTAAAATGTGTATAGGTATGACATTATGTTAGGTTTGGGGAAAGGGTAAGGATTAAGATTAGTGGAAAGAGACAGATCAAACAAATAATTCTTAAAGTATGATTACCATGTCACTTGAGGTCTTCAAAAATCTCTCCAAACAAAAATCTCTACTTTTTCTTTAGCAGTTTATTATGGCATTATTCCTTTTGTAAACTCGATTAGATAATCTCACTAGCATGTGAAAGTAGCAATGCTTTCTCCAGAGAGGTCAAATTAAAACAATCTCTTGTATTACATTGGTCTGCTTTGGCTTTTGAGATATAAAATTTTAAAATATCAAGATGACCACCTACAATAGCATAACCTCAAGGATGCTGATTGCCTCTCCTCTCTTGAAAAGCAAATGAAAAAAGAGTAAGGAAAAATTAGAAGAAAAATCCTTTCTTGCTGATACCTAAAATTATTTCGATAAAGAGACCTAATTCTATACCACATAAAGCTTAAGTGCAAATACACTTAAAATAATAATTAAAAAAACTCCTCTAGTTATATTATTCAAATCAAGTGGCAAATGACTGACTTGATATCCAGTGTTTGATTGTGACAGTAGTATCAGAGGCATAAGGGCCAGGTGAGAAAAAAAGTACCTGAAAAAAATAAAAGGACAATAGAAATGAAGTCTAGGGCACTGGAGCACATATTTTTGCTCTGGGAGGTCCATCTGCGGGCCCTGAAGAAATGAGATATGAGCCTTTAAATTTCACCACGCATTTTGAAGACACTGGTCTGGAATGACAAGCCCGGTCAGTGGTGAGCTCTCAGATGGGGTGGCTGAAAGGAGGAGAGGGTGTTGAAGTGCACAGATGATGTTCTTCATGCTTAGGCTGTAGGGACTTACACACTCAACGTGTGTGAAAACAAAAAACCGTATTGAAGCAACCTTTGTTTGTATAATTTTCTTTTAAAGGCAATCTTAATGTATAATTTAAAAGCAAAATCAAATTTAAATAAATTGAACCAATAAAATGTGAGTTATTGACCTTATTACGTTCTACTACAAGTAGACAAAAGTAAACTGAAATCTATATGACTTTATAAAACAATGATTGCAACCAAATGTGCCACCTTTAAGTGGTTCATTTAACAAAGCAGAGCATAGCACATAAGCACTTAAATTAACATATTTATTTACATGGCTTATAATTTTGTTTTGTTGTGTTTTTTGTCACCAAGACATTTTCCCTTTTTTATCTAAACAAAGCAAAATATTTATTTTGATCATTGTTTTTTTTTCACAAAAGACATTTATTGTAGTAAATTATTCATGTGTGGTACCTTATTTATATGATTAAATAAGTCCTTTGAAGACAATGTTTCACACTTCAGGCTTAAATGCCATTTATTTCTCAATCAACTCTAAGAACTTAAGAAAAATGAAATTTATATTTACCAGATCCTCTAATCTTTCTATATAATCTTATAACTTATCCTTTGCTTCTTAGGATATTTTTATAGGAACATACTTTTCAAACAACCTGCTTAAGGGGCATTCTCTTTTGGAAATGTGGCATAGAAGAACAGAAGTAACTTCCACAGAAGCAATACAGTATAAACAGTAAGCAGTAATAATCACTTAAGGCTACAGGACATGTCCGTTCTTGATGCTCTGGTAAGAGGGTAAATGGGAGACGAATATTTGGGCAGTCCTTGTAGTTGTATCTTGGAAGATACTAATAAATACCATGCTGGGAGATATTTTCAAAAATAACTAATCACTCTAAAAATAGTCTCGTTAAATAAAGAAATATAATAAAGCTTGAAAATTTGTCAGAACTAAACTGTTAACCATCCAGATTAAGATGCTCTAAGGAAAACAGAAAAGCACCATGGGGGGGGGGGGATTGTGATACATGTGCAGATTCACAATTTCCTTTTATAAAACCTTATTTATTTCCTTTTATAATTTCCTTTTCTTCCTTTCTTTTCATTCCTTTTGAAATGAAAAGGAATAAAGAAAAAGAATATACAGGAGCAACCCTGAAACCAGGCAATGGTTTTAGCCTCATACTACAAAATGCAAGAAACCTTAGGTAGCTATATTAAAATGTGGATTCTTTATTTAACAACAAAAATGTAAGCATCTACCATGCTAACTGGGGATTAGGAGGTAAGAAAGACTAAAAAATAAAGGAAATAAACATAGATCTTATGTGAAACTGTTATGAAAAATATGGCTTTAAAAATTCTAGGAATAAGAGCAAATTTATATATACAGAGTGGGGCAAAAGTAGGTTTACAGTTGCTTGTATAGAAAATAATACAAGAATTAATAAATAATATAACACTAACTCTCACATACAACTATAGGCCTATTTTTGCCACATCCTGTATATAATTATATATGCATATATAATTATTTTATATGTAACCATATATTAAAAAAACAAATATATAACACCTGTTAAAGAGAAATCTCCCAAAGAACATAGCAAAATATAGACACAAATGATATTAGACAGGAACTGTTAGGTATAAAAATACAAATAGTGAAACAAAAAAATACATATTTAGACATATCATACAAGATAACTTTCCTGAATAAGATTGAAATGGCTCATCATAATCCAGAAAAATAATAAAATATGATACTTAGATATATACTGATGAATTTAATGAATTTAAGTCCAAAGAATCTTAAGAAACCTAGACAGAAGCTACATGCATAGAAAAATATATGATATTTGCAGACTTCTGTTAATAAACATTAAATGATGAGATACCATGAAGTTGGGCTTTAGCTTCTAGTGTTAATAGCGTTCCCACCTTTAAAACTTTTAATTTAAGCACAAGGACTACACTGGAAGGCTAAAACTCTGGTAGAAAATTCAGTCTTTATGATCTTACAAATACGAGGAGAGCTATTAGAAAGCGAAAGGGAAATCTTGGGATACAGAAAGTTGGAAAGGGGCTGTCCCCAATTTTGTACGTAACTCTGCTCAGGTCCCTGGCAGAACCTGAACCACGCATATGTGGGCATTCACAAAGCCACACAAATGAGGGCTGAGCTGCCACCCAAGAGGCAGTGGTTGCAATTCTGAATTGAATGAAGTTAACAGCCTTCTGAAACAGCAAAAAAATCTCTCTGAAGAATTGATCCGAAAAACTCTTTCTGCAAAAATATTGCACAACCCAGAATCTTCACAGTAAAACATTCACAATGTCCAAAATTTAGTCTGAAATTACTCAGTATATAATAATCAGGTAAATTTTAACAAGTCTTGAAAGAAAAGACTAAGTCTAAGCAATCTAGATGTTGGAATTAGCAGACAGGATTTAAAAGAAGCCATCACGTAAAGAAAAATTTGTTCACAGTAAATAGAGATAAGATTTTAAGTTGGAAATAGAAATATATGTAATGAAAATTCTAGAAATAAAATTGTAACATCTGAAATTAAAAATTCACAAGATGGGTTTAGCAATACAAGGAAAACTGAAGAGAAAAGAATCAGTGAATTTGAACATAGATTAATAAAAGCGATTCAATATGAATTAAAAAAGAAATGGAAAAAAATAACCTGTGGGGACAATATCAAAACACATAGCACAGATAAAATCAAACACTCAGTTGGAGAACAGAGAAGTAATCAGACAGAAAATGTATTTGAAAATAATTCCACAATTGTAATGAAGAAACAAATTGAAAGATTCAAGAAACTTAGAAAACCTGAAAGCAACAAATTTTAAAACTTAGGTAAAATAGACCATTCTTTATAAACCACAACTTACCAGAATTGATACAAGACCAAACAGAAAATTTAAATACTCCTCTATCTAGTGAAGAAATTGAATTTTGAATTTGTTATAAATTTTTTTTCCACAAATAAAACTCTAAGCATGGATGATTTTACTGGTGAATTCTATTAAACACTTAATAAATGAAGAATATCAACAATATGCAAACTCTATCAGAAAATAGAAACTGGTATAAATCTACAATCAAAACCTGACAAAGGTATTACTCCCCCTAAAAGTGACAAAAATATTGCTCATGACTATGAATGCAAAAATATTTAGCACAATCTTATCAAAGCCAGCAATAAAATTTTAAGCCATTTGTGATGTTTTAAAAATAATAATAAGATTAACAGAAGTGAACTTTATGTGCTATATATGTGGATATTTATATGCTAAATAACAACAAAATATAAATAATATTGTCCAATACATAATATGCAAACAAACTACTTGAGTATAAAGGAGAAATTGAAATTGAAACAGAATTGATATATAAGACTTTGATACATTTTTCTAAGTTTTTACAAATAGAGTAGAAAATAGATAAGAAAATCTGAACATCATAAAAATATATGAAATCTGCCCTGGATGATGTGGCTCAGGGGATTGAGCGCTGGCCTGCAAACCAAAGGGTCACTGGTTCAATTCTCAGTCAGGGCACATGCCTGGGTTGCAGGTCAGGTCCCCAAGAGGGGGCGTGCGAGAGGCAACCGGTTGATGTATCTCTTACACATCGATATTTCCCTCTGTTTCTTCCTCCCTTCCCATCTCTTTAAAAATAAATAAATAAAATCTTTTTAAAAAAGAAAAAAATGTATGAAATCTTGTAGCTATTTATCAATTTTATACAATAAAAACAGAAAATGTGCTTTATTTTCAAACTCATAGGGGAATGTCCATAAACCTTATAATACTGTAACATGCCAGTCCACTGTAAATAAAGACTCAGTACATTATAACAAACACATAGAAAGGAGAATTAAAAACAACATTAAACAAAGATATTGAGTAGAAAAAAATTAAGAGAAACTCCCCCAAAATGAACCATTGAAAAATATGAAAACACTTCGCTAAAAACCTTTGGTTTCTGACTTTCTCGATTCTTTAAAATTCTTCTCACCCTGTGTCCCTTCCCTTCTGCCTGCTTCCCTTCCTCCCTGCATAAATAAGTCCATAAGCTATTAAGAGTGCATCCCTGGGAGGGAGACCTGGCCTGGAGTGGGGTGCTGGAGCCTGAAGAAAATGAAGATGATGTGTGTGGCACAATGACAACAGCCCAGCATGGACTGCTGGATCCCAAGTATTTGAGGAGGGCTTCCCAATTGGCAGGGTGATGGCAATGGTGACGGACAAAACGAGAGCCCAGGAAAGGATGTCAGAGGCTGTGGGAGTAAAGCAGGATCCACATAGGGTGTGATCAGCAATGAGATCAGCTCTGGGACTGAATGTGGTGAAGAGCTCGTCTTCATGGCAGCACACAGCGTCAATGGCAGCAGTGACAGGTGCTAAACTGCATTCAGAGAACTTTAAGATAATGGGAACAGATTTCTCATTGCCACAGGAGGAATATATGAGTACCTGAAAAGGAAAATAGAAAATGAATCCTATACTGTTGGATTGCAATTGGTTGTATCATTGTTAAAGTTTTAAAGATGATGGCTACATAGGTAGATAGATACATAGATGATAGATAGGTAGGTTGATGATAGATAGATAGATAGATAGATAGATAGATAGATAGATAGATAGATGATAGATAGATAGATAAAAAATGTGTTTTGGTGTGAATATGCATGAAAATTTATATGCATGGTCCCAAATTCTGTCCCCTGATAGGGCATCAGAACAGCAATATCCCAATAGCAATAAACACACCTAGTTCCTAAATATAGTTTTCTAAATGTAATTCAACATTAAAAAGAACTAAGGTTCCTAGAAGAAAGAAATGAAAAGGGCAATGTGAACCTGTAGCATCTTAAGAATTGATAAGACATGACAAGAAGACACAGGAACTACATTAAAGGCATATGCACTAGCCAAATACGAGATAATTTGGACATCAAAATAAATAGTGATGACAGCAGATTACAGCTCATTGAGTAGAGTGAGAATCAATGCGTCCATGCTGATTTAAATGAATGCGTGAATAAAGGAATGGCAAGGAAAAACACTTTTGTTTATAATGGAGTGCCAACTAAGAAATGTAGGAAAAAGGATAGGGGACAGGAAAACTCATCATTTGGTAACCAAAAAAGCCAATGGATACTTGACCTAATGGGTGAAAGTTTGACAGAGTAGAATATTTACATAACTCAAAGCATCTCCCCACAAATGCTTATTAATTTCAAATGCAAAAAGAATAATTTTACAATGGAGAAACTCACAATCACCTACTTAAATCAAATAATCAAAGTTAACATCACCTGCAATGGGACAAATCAAAATCATTTTTACCTGCTAGGAAAAAATAAAATCATCACAATCTCACTCTTTAATTTCGTGTCAAAAAGGTGTTGCCTGAATCTTATAGTAAAACATCAGACAAAGTAGGTTGAGGGACGTTCAGCAAAATTTTTGCTCTGTGAACTTAAAAATGTCTCCAGTGAGGAACTGGGAACTTCTTCTAGATCAAAGGAGCCTAAACAGATACGACAGCAGAATGTGGCACATGACCCTGGATTGGATCCTTTAACTGGGAAGAGCATTGTTAAGACAGTTGGTGAGGCCTAACTGGAGTCTGTGATATCATGGTAGTAATATCATCTCATAGTTACTGCAAAAGCAAATTCAGTGCCTGTCCTCATCAAGACGGCCTACTGGAATTATCATATTTAAAAAAGACTGTATTTAGAATTTTTCTAGTAACATCAATTTTACCTATTTTTGAATTGCAAATTCTTAAAAAGGCAGCTTATTTTGTGTGTCACTCAGGACGTTCTATGTATGTGACAACTTAATGCTTTTGATGCATGAAATCTTAGGGGAAAAAAAGGTCTATTCTTTCTGTAGAACAACAACCTAAAACCATTTTTTTAAGAAACATTAATCTCTAGAGACCAAATTCAAAGAGTTCATTAGGCAATAATTGCTCTCAGAAATAAAAGCAGGTAGACAGAGCATGCCTATGGATATTAATTAAATTCCCTGAAATAAAAAGTCAGAAACACCATATTGAATATGACACAGAATACACTGAAAGAGACCCCTACAGCTGTGACTCTCACACTTTGTCCTCCAGGTAATATCAAGGAGTGGTTCTGTCACTCTGTCAAGCAGCCAGGGAGCTGCGCCTGTGTCAGGTACAGACACGGATTGATGCAAGTTCTTGTCACCAGATACTCAGGAGGGTGGAAATGAAAAGGCAGACCTAGGTCTTCCTTCTGGCCTTCTACTAAGTATCCAAAATTCAAAAGCTCGTATTTTCAATTAAAAACAATGCCAACAAGTATAATTTTTTTTAGCTAACAAAACAAACAAAAGAAACCCCCAATGCTCCAAAATGTGTAACTCTGCCCATGTGTAACTTAAGGCCAAAAAATATAAGCTTAATCAAAATATAATTTTTTACATCAAAAGTAGGACAGAGTACAATTTATCCAGAGTCACAAACTAGAGAGGAATGATACTTTGCAGATGAAAGCTCCATGAATGCTTTCAAAAATAAAAGCAGCCCAAGTTCTTGGGCAAGACCCATTCCTTTTGCAGCCAATCAAAACTCACCAGCCTTTAGGATATTAGTACATTTGCATGCACCAACTGTGGGTAGGATCCCTGATTTAAGCAAGCTGCTCATGTATGAAATCTATTCCTGAGCCCTTGTTTATGTCCCTTTAGATTCCACTCCAACTTTGTTTGCCTCCTGTGAATTCAGGAGACCAGACTTAGCAGAGCAATGTTTTGATAAGTCAGTAAGTCAAAATAGTTGCAATTCAGGTGATCATCTTTCGTTTTCTTCCCAGCAGTTATGTTTGTTTTAGTGGAGACTGTCACCGGGAGCTCCCACATGAGGGAAAAGGAAAACAATTGCTTGTGTGAAGACAAGTTAGTTATAACACATTATGAAATGGAAAAGCATAACCTCTTGCCAGTAAATGATTTATGGAGTAGAGGAGAAGACCTTTAAGTACAAAAAAAAAAACAAAAAACAAAAACAAAAAAAAACCAAGCACCTTTTTTAGTGCATGTGGGGTTCATCAGAGGCCAGTAAACTTAACTGAGGCACCAGGAACATGGTTTCTGACACACATAGCTTAAAGCAGTCACAAGATTTAGTGACTCAAACATCTACCTAAGCAACGAAATAGACACTCTGGTCCTGAGCTGTGCTGAAGTGTCAGGGACAATAAAGAAACCTGACTGTTTTTCTGAGAATGAGGAAAGTGAAGAAATGGAAAGAAATGGCTCTAAGATGAATTCAGAAATCTGAAAGAGAAAGCTATTAAATAGGAGAGGGGATTAGAATAGTTTGCTCGAAAACCCACAGAAGGCCCCAAGTTCGTACTTTGTGTTACTCAAAATGATTTAACTTACATTAAGTATTACTCCACAAGTTCGCCTGCTATGAAATGGACACTTTGCTGCTACATGCCTGCCGTGGCTGCCACTTTAGACCACCATGTTATTGCCAATAACCATTTGCTCAACAGCAGCTGTAAATGCCTTCCACAGAGAGGAAGCTACTTTCAAGACTTAATAACACTCATTCTAAAAGTCTTCACTGAAAAGGGCTGAATTGCAAGGTTGCTGGAATTAGCCCTGTTATAGAGAACAGGAAACGGTTTCTTTAAAATGATGTGAAGTCCATTATGAAACATGGCAGTGTAAATGTGCAAATACGGATGCATTTGGGTACTGAGTGTGAAAAGAGGTAATTAAGGAAAAAAGGAGCTGCACTCAACTGATCTTAGCACTATGGTTTAAGTAAAATTATTCTGCAGATATTTATTGAAATGTTTTTACCATTAGGAAGATGCATTAGGAGCTGTATATGAATAAACAGACATTGAGATCTTGAAGCTTACAGAATGACTTAAAGGGCAGGCTGTTTCTTGCATAGTCTAACCTATGTCAATAAACACATGACCAATGAAGAGGATGAATAATCTACAGATAATATGTATGTTTTGTTTGGTAGGAAAGCTTTTACCCATAATAACACATGGCTTAATGAAACATGGGTTTATTTTTCCTTGAATTACAAGAAATTTGGAGGTAAGTTGTGTTAACATTGGTTTATCTCCTTAAGGATTCAAGATCCCAATATCTTTCCACTCTTTCACTTTGCCACTTCTACTGTCAAATTTTCATCCTTAAGCTTATTGCCTCACGGTTGCAACGTGGCTAGTACAAGTCCAAGCAACACAACACCTTTTAAGGTATGAAGAAAGGGTAGGTGAGTGGCTAGCCTCTGTCTCTTTACTTTTATTAGGAAGCAAAACATTCCAGAAAGTCCCTGATAAATATCTCCTTACATTCCATTGGCTAGTATTGGATCACATGCCCATTTCTAGTATGGGCTTTTGTTTTTTGTTTTTTTTAAAAAAAGAGGATCTACTTTAATGCTTAAGCTGCTGTGAGTTTACAGATGCCCCTCAGGGTGGGATCCCAAGACCCTGAGATGCTGAGCTGTGAGTGGGTCTCCACCCTCACATGTACAGACGTCCACAAAGGGAACTGGTCATATAGTGTCCTGCTGGGACCCACCAGCCTGGCGTACTGTGGCCAGCACTAAGAGTGGTTCCGGATCGAGTTCTGATGGTGTTCTTGGTGGAAGAGCTGATCACGGAACTTCATGCCATCCAGGTGCACTACTTCCAGGCCATTGGCTTATACTTCTCGTACTTGGGCCACACGCGACCGTCAAAGAGGCTGGGGTAGGGGCAGGTGGAATGGGGAGGATCCGGTACCTCGTAGCTTTGAGTACTCCTCCTCTGCTTGCACTCTTCATAGGGGATGGTTAGGAAACACAGTCAGCTGTGTAGTCCACCGGGTGTGTAGTGGTAGGGCAGGAAGCCTTCCTGAATGAGGGCATGGGTGTCCGAGGTGCCTGGCTGGACGCTGACCCCGTGGGCATGGGCAAACTTCTGGGGGCTGTTCGCCCAGGCCTGCACAGTGCTCAGCTTGGCTTCTGTGTGCGGGGACTCCAGCAGCTGCCATTGCTTGAAGCCATCCTCCCCAACTGCTACTTGGTCAGGCGCTTGAAAAAGTCATCCTGGTGGATCACTCGGAAGTTGGGAAGCCAGGTTTTGCTGCATGGGTCATGCTTCTGATAACCAGCATGCACTTCATTTCCACACGGAGGCGTGGCAGGGATTTCAAAAAGCAGCACGTGACTATGTCACTATTAGCACTGGGAATGTCAATGCCTGCTCATACGTAAAGCGCATTACTTAAAACAATGCAAAATAATTATGTGCATTTTGTCTCATCACTGGCCAAGAGATTTGTCTTCCAGTTTATTTAAATAGTATTTTTCTCACAGTGGTTTAGAGGAAGTTCCACATTGCAGATAAAATGATATCAAAATATAAAACTGACAAGTTAAACTATTTCTTCACCTCAATCTTTAGCTTAAAACTTTTGTTTCACAGTAAAAATAATTATCAATACATTTAACAGACAAATGCCTCCTCTGTGGTAAAGTTGAAACTTATAATACACTTCAGTAATAATACATTGCCAAATAATACATTTCCATAAGGCCGCGTTCCACTGTCTGTCAGGTGTGGACCTGGTGAACGAGGAGTTAATGAGGCCATTGAAACTACATGTTATTTTACCGTTAAACCCTGGCATCCATCTACTTCTGCCATGTTCAGAATGAATAAGGCGACCCGGATGACCTGGAGTGATATGCACCTAATATAGTCCTTCTTTTAGAATAAGAGGTATTTTCATTATCTATACTTCAGAAAACAACATTTAGGCATCTTCCAAGCTTCATATAAACTTTCCACATTTGTAGATTCAAAGTCACAAAGAGATCTAGACAAGATTTTAGATTTGATTAGTTGTATAGTTGAGGACAAATACATATTACTTGCTTGCAATTTGGGAGCAAAGATGCAACTAAAATTCAATTCTTGTACCTAGATCATAGATTGTTGATTTGTTTACATGCCTTTTACAGCACAAAAATTCAATTCATAAAGTGCTATTTGATGGGATCCTATAGGCATCAAAAATAAGCTTAGAAATTAACCAAATCTATATATTGAAAATTATAAAACATGAGATAAATTAAACAAATAATGAAAGTATAATTATGTTCATTCATTGTCTTAACAGTAAACTAATAAATTATATTTTTATTCAATGCATACTAATTAATATCCTTGTAGGATTTTTAAATTGAAATTCAAAATATGATTTTTTTTTTTTACTTAATCGTACTTTTTTATATAGAGACCATAATTACTCATCAGAAGCAAATACTGGAAGAACTCTGAGGCCACAGCACTACTACCAAGTGAGAAATGTGGGAATTATTTTCCTCTGTATTAACGAAAGAGGACACCTGAAACTAATACAAAATATTGAATGTAACGGAAAGTGAGAAAAATTTTTTCTAAAGAAAAGGGGAAAAGCCTATTTCCGCTGCACCCCACTTTGCCTATGCATCGCTGGGGGCCCTTGGCCCACCTCTGCCCAAGAAGACACTTAGAGGAGCAGAGTGTCCAGGGCCATGCTACAGAGGGACTTGGTTATTTTCTTTTCACGTTTTAAAAAGCATTCCAGTATTCTCCCTTCAACTTTACCATATTCCCACAAAACTCAAACTTGCAATATTTAGCATTTAAAAAACCTACAAGAAATAGTAAGTGGAAGTTTGTCTCCCATCCCCACAATGCCCCCAAAATGTGTCCTACAGAAGCACCCTACTTTGGTGATGTGAGCTCTCTACGTGATAAAATAAGCAGGAGGGCTTATTCAATACCTAGGATACGATACCCATCTAGACTAAGAGGACATTCACACCACAAGCTTCAGGGAAATGTCATAGGAGGGGGAAAGACAAAAATGAAAGCAAAAACAAACCCCAGAAACCTTGCAACTCATTTTCCTAGGCAAACATGACACTGTGGCTGGCTCGGTTTCAGGGGAGGATTTGTCCCTGCAGACAGTTTTGAGTTGCACCCGCAGTATGTCAGAAAGGAAAGGAATTTTGGTGGATGTCCTTGGTTCCTGCAGACTCCTTTGTGATTGGCATGGTCACGTGTTCACTATTCGACAGCAAATGCAAGGACAGTGACAAAGTGGGGCCGGTCCCTCTAGAGACCACATCCCAAGAGGCAGCCAGTCACCCGTGAGCCTCCTGTCTGCTGCTGGAACATGCCAATGGTGTCTTCGTCTTCCATCTCCAGCTGGGCCGGGGGGTCTGCTTCATTAATTGGCTGATTGTCAAACCTGAATCTGATCTGTCTCATTGACAAGCCCTGCCGCTCACAGTAGGCCTTCATCAGCTTGCTCAGTGGGGCGTGTCTCTTGATCTTGAACTGGACCACAGAGCCATCCTGCCCGGCCACTTTCAGGTTGATGTGGTCGTTCTCTGTCTTCACTCCCTCCTTGGGCTTCTCCTCAGACAGGATTGTGAGCGGTGGCGGTGTGGCGGAGCAGCAGCGAGGAATTAAGCGGTGCGGGAGCGGGCAAGTCATGCTCTCGGCCCGCCGCTCTCCCGCCACAACTGCAAAATACGATTCTAAAATTTGTGTAGAAAAGTAGAAGTCAATTGCAAGCAAGGCAAATTTGAAAAACAAAGCCAGATGATTTCTCTACCAGCTGTTATACTATATAGTAGTTCAGACTGGTATAGATAGACAATCAACAGAAGATGACAGAGTACATTATTTTAAATATGTGTATGTATATGTATACATATGTATAAGTATACATATACATACATGTACATACATTTATGTATACTGTATTAATATATTTATCTGATTTATCATAAAGGTATAATACAGTATACTGGAAGAAGGATAGTCTTCTTAATAAATAGTACTAAGTCAACTATAATCCACTGGAAAAAAGTAAATCTTGACTCTAATCTTATATAAAAACTGATTCCAGTGGGATACATATTTAAATATAATAGGTGACACTATGAAGCTTTTAGTGGCAAACAGAGCACAATAACTTTATATACAAATAGGAAAATATTTCTGAAACAAGGCATGATGAACAATAACCATAAAATTAAAAATGGCAAATTGGATTATATAAAATTAACTGAGAGTTAAATGTCAATCCACAAAAGAAAAAAAAGAAAAATTGACATTTATAATTCATACATCTAACAAAATATATCCAAACTATCTTAAATAATTCTTATAAATCAATAAGAAAGGGTCATAAAATCCAATAGAAAAAAGAAAGTTTTTACAGGTATTCCATATAAGGAAATATCCAAATAACCTTATTGTATGCTTACTGCATGCAAGAAGTGCTCATCTAGATTTCCAGCCAAGTTGGAGGCGTAGGTAGAAATGCTTCACTTCCTCAAAAATCAAAATAAGTATAACAACCAATTTAAAAAGAATAAACAACCAGAACTGCCAGAATATCAAACTTCATGGAACTCTGACAACCAAGGAATTAACATTCATCCAGACCAGTAGGAGTGGTGGAGAGGGGCAGCCTGGCAGAGAGGACCTGTGACATGGCAGCACACCATGTGGGCAAGGCAGGACTAGCAGACCAGGAAACTACAGTCTCAAAACCTCTAGCTGTAAAATACTGTGGGTTTTGCGAAGGTGGGAGAAACTCCCAGTCTCGTAGGAGAATTGGTTGGAAAGTGGAGCTAGAGGAAAGCCAGCCAGCAGCATTTTTCCCTCATGGACACCTCCCCCACAGAGAGTGCCACTATGCAGCAAAGAGGGTTGTCCTGCCCCAGCAAATACCTATGGCTCCACCTCTTACAACATAACAGGTGCACCAAGATAAAGAAATATGGCCCAAATGAAAGAACAGATCAAAACTCCAAAAAAGAGCTAAGTGACAAGGAGATAGACTACCTATCTGGTGCAGAATTTAAAACACTGATAGTCAAGATGCTCACAGAACTGATTAAGCTCAGTCACAAAATGAATGAAGAAATGAAGGATATACAAAGTAAAATAAAGAAAATATACAAGGAACGAACAGTGAAGGGAAGGAAATTGGGACTCAAATCAACAATTTAAAACAAAAGTAAGAAATACATATCCAACCAGAACAGAATGAAGAAACAAGAATGCAAAAAAAAATGAGGAGAGGCTTAAGAACCCCTGAGACAAGTTTAAATGCTCCAACATCCAAATCATAGGGGTACCAGGAGAAGAGGAAGAGCAAGAAATTGAAAACATATTTGAAAAAATAATGAGGGAAAATTTCCCCAATTTGGCAAAGGGAACAGACTTCCAGGAAGTCCAGGAAGCCCAGAGAGTCCCAAAGAAATTGGACCCAAGGAGGAACACACAAAGGCACATCATAATTACATTACCCAAGATTAAAGATAAGGAGAAAATGTTAAAAGTAGCAAGAGATAAGGAGATAGTTCCCTACAAAAGAGTTCCCATAAGACAGTGAGCTGATTTTTCAAAAGAAAACTTGCAGGCAAGAAGAGGCTGGAAAGTATTATTCAAAGGCATGAAGGACAAGGACCTACATCCAAGATTACTCTCTCCAGCAAAGCTATCCTTTAGAATGGAAGGGCAGATAAAGTGCTTCCCAAATAAGGTCAAGTTAATGGAGTTCATCATCACCAAGCCCTTATTATATGAAATGTTAAAGGGACTTATCTAAGAAATAGAAGAAGATCAAAAACTATGAATAGTAAAATGACAACAAACTCACAACTATCAACAATTGAACCTAAAAAACAAAAACAAAAACTAAGCAAACAAAAACAGGAATAGAATCACAGAAATGGAGATCATGTGGAGGGTTATCAGTGGGGAGGGGCAGAGGGAGGATGGGGGAGGAAAGGTACAGGGAATAAGAAGCATAATTGATAGGCATAAAATAGACAGGGGGAGGTTAAGAATAGTATAGAAAATAGAGAAGCCAAAGAACTTAATATGTACAACCCATGGACATGAACTAAGGGGGGACAGAGTGAATGCTGGAGGTTGGGGGCTGCATGGTGGAGGAGGGAGAAAGGGGAGAAAAAAATTGGGAACACTGTAGTAGCATAATCAATAAAATATACTTAAAAATAAAAAATAAAATAATCTTTATATTTTAGAATAATTTTAGCTTTACAGAGAAGTTGCAAAGATAGCACAATTTCCCTTATTGCTAACATTTGTCACAACTAATAAATCAATATTGATACATCCTTAAAAAAAAAGAAATGCTCATCTAAACTAGTCAGTAGGAAACACAAGGTAAAACCACAGTACAGTACTATTATAAACCTACAAGATGGATGCAAAAACAGAAAGTAGTGTTAGGCTTTGGAGAAACTAGAACTCTTATAGACTATCGGTACAAGTGGAAATTGGTAAAGCATTTTATAAGACTCTTTGACAGTATCTGTTAAAGCTGACAATGCACATACACTATTATCCAGCAACTCCATTCCACTCCAATTCCAATAGAAATACACGTTAAATGTTCATAGCAGCACCATTTGTAATCACCACCCCCAACTTTTAAAGGAACTACCAAATGTCCATCAACAATAGAATACGTAAATTTCAGTCTATTCACACAATAGAATATACAATGAAAATGAATGATGTACAACTATGAGCAAAGCTACGGGTAAATATCAAAAACCTATTGTTGAGCAAAAGAATACAGAAACAGTACATTATAATTCTATTTATGCAAAACTTCTAGACAGACAAAACCAACTTACTCTGTTAGAAATCTGAGCATGTTTACTCATGGCCAAGGAAATAATGGAAAGGAACAAGATTTAAGAAAGTTCAAGAGAAATAAATGAGTTCCCAATTACCTTAATTGTGCTCTTTTTGACTATAGTTTTCTGAAAAAAGTAAGCTTTAGCATTTACATCAGATAACTAAAATCTATATAATTAGCTAATGTCACATATGTCTCAATATTACTAGTTCGAAACTCTTATTGCATGATTTCAAGTCAGTAGCTGGGACCCCATGAGTTTCTAATATTCATTTTTGAACAGGAAAAGAGCTACTTAATATGTGTTCCTTTAACAGCAAAAAGCTGTATATTGGGGGGGGAGTATGTGGGCTAAATGCTGTGCTTTATTTGTATATATCTTAAAATAAAAATAATTCTTATGCAGAAAGCAGAATAGGTAGAAGTTTAGCCTTCACTATCTATCAACATTTAGGTTGGAGCATCCTGTATCATATTTACTTTGCAAGAATTTTGTGGCGGATTCCGGCCCGCAGAATCCGCCGTGGGGTGGACTTGGGCCTGAAGCATCAATGATTCACACACAAAGACACATTATGAGATGAAGCCAGGGTCACGGGCATTTTCTCCCATTATCATAGGGAAAAAAGCCACGAACATGGCGGCACCGTGCTTTTATTAGGAGCTTAGGGCATATTTACATAGGATTG
>PVJI01022457.1:0-25092 GCA_004026765.1 Micronycteris hirsuta | reverse complement strand
GTTGATTCACGTCTGGTGGCAGACAGGACCAGGTGAAAGCAATATTCAGAGATCAGCAAGCCAGAATTTTTTAAGATACACCTTTGCCAAATTCCTATTAGAGAATTCCCATCCCACAGACATGATCCACACTTGCTCACACAGGAATCACACGGAGCTGTGCTCAAAACGTGTAAATTCTCAGGACTGCGTGTTCTCATGCGTGTGGAAATCACTGCCACACAACATAGGCAAGGCAAGCATTCAGAATTGAAGACGAGATAAAGAGTCTTTCAGGCAAGCAAAAACTAAGGGAGTTCATAACCACTAAATGGGCTTTATAAGAAATGTTATTCTTTACGGAGAAAAGAAAAGGCCATAACCATAAATTAAAAAATACAGAAAAGTAAAATCTCACTAGGAAATGCAAACATATAATTATCATAGTAAATCAACTAATGAAAAAACTAACATGGAGGCTAAAAGACCATAGTAGCAAAATTGTTGTAACTACAATAAATAATCAGGAGATGTACAAAACAAAACCATATAAAATATGTCAAAAACATAAAGAGTGAAGTGGTAGTAAAAATGTACTTCTTTTAGGATGTGATTGAACTTAAATATCCAGCAATAGACTGTTATATGTCATGGTGGAGTATATGAACATCATGGTAACTATAAACCAAAAACACTAAAAAATGCACAAAAAATGAAAAGAAAATTTAATTAAAGAACCAAAGGAAACCAAGAAATCAAAAGGAAAAAGATCAAGAGAGGAAAGGAACAGTGAACAAAAAGCAACAACAAAAAAAAGTTAACAAAATGGCTATAAGCACACACCTATTGATAATTACTTTAAATATAAATAGACTAAATGCTCCAATCAGAAGACATGAAGTGACAGCATGAATAAGAAAACAGAACTCATCTATATACTGCTTACAAGAAACTCACATTAGATTGAAAGACACACATGGACTGAAAGTGAAGAGATAGAAAACAGTCCATGAAAACAGAAATGAAAAGAGAACTAGGGCAGAAATACTCATGTCAAACAAAATAGACTTTAAAACAAAGAATGTAAATTAAAATGCAAAGAAGGATATTACATATTATTAAAGGTATAAATCCAAGTAGAGAATATAGCAATTGTAAATATCTACATACCTAACATAGGAGCAATGAAGTAGATAAAGCTAAATTAATAGCCACAAATGAAAAAAAAATCAGTAATACTACAATAGTTGGGAACTTTAATACTCTTATTAACCCAAAGGATACATCGTTCAGACAGAAAATTAATAGAGAAATAAGGGCCTTAAGGCCACACTAGACCAGTTTGACTTGATAGACATTTATAGAGTAATTCCAAAACTTCAGATTACACATTTTTCTCAAGTGCATATGCAACATTTTCTAGGATAGAGCACAAACAAGCCTTAATAAATTTTAAAAAAATTGAAATGATATCAAGCACATATTCTAATCACAATCACGTGAAAGAAATCAACTACAGAAAAAAACTGGAAAAATTCCAAATATGTGGAAAATAAACAACGTGCTCCTAAACAACCAATGGCTCAAATAAGAAATCAAAAACTATCTTCACACAAATGACAATGAAAACACATCCTTACAAAATGTATGAAATGGAGCTAAAACAGTTATAACAGAAAAGTTTATAGCCATACAGGCATATTTTTTCCTCAAGAAATAGGAAAAATCCCAAATGAACAGCTTAAATTTATACCCTAAGAAACTAGAAAAAGAGGAGCAAACAAAACCCAAAGTAAGTAGAAAGAAAAAAATGATAATAATCAGAGTGGAAATAAACAAAATAGAAAATTTAAAAAACCAATAGAAAAGATAAATGAAACTAAGAACTTGATCTTTGAAAGGATAAATACAATAGGTAGTTATAGAATAGCCATGGGGATATAATGTACAGTATAGGAAATGGAGTAGACAAAGAATTTATACACATGGCCCATGGACATGAACAATGGTGTGGGGATTGTCTGAGGGAGTGGGGGGCTAGGTGGAGGGTGACAAAGAGAGAAAAATTAGGACAACTGTAATAGCATAATTGATAAAATATAATTTTAAAAAGTATTCTCAAAAAATGATAAACCTATAGTAATACTCATCAAGCAAGGAAAAAGAGATAAATAAAATCATAAAATAAAAGAGATAAATCAATAAAATCATAAATGAAAGAGAAGATATAACAACCAACACCACAGAAATACAAGGTGGTATAAGAAAATACTACAATTATAGGACAATTATTGTTCAATTAAATTGAACAATCTAGAAAGAATAGAGAAAATTACAGAAATTTCAAGACTAAACCAGGAAGAAACAGGGAATCCAAACGGGTAAATTATTAGCAATGAAATTGAAGCAGCAATTGAAAACTTCCAACGAAAGCCCAGGATCAGATGTCTTCATGGATGAATTCTACTAATCATTTAAAGAAGAATTAATACCTGTCCTCATACTACTCAAAAATATTAAAGATGAAAGGAATACTTCCAAACTCACTATATGAGGCCAGTATTACTCCAATACCAAAACCAGGCAAAGACACTACAAAAATAAATAAATAATTACAGGCATCAGCCTGTAATTATTATAATCATATCCTTGATGATTATAATAAAATGCTAAATTTCTCAAAAAATTATTAGCAAAACAGTTTTAACAATACACCATGATCAAGTGAGATTTATACCAGGGATGCAAGGGTGGTCCAAAAGCCACAGAACAATTATTGTGAATCATTACATGAACAAAATTAAGGATAAAAACCTTACGATCATATCAATAGATGCAGAAAAGTCATTTGACAATATTGAACATCCATTTAAGATAAAAACTCTCAACAAAATGGTTACAGAAGGAACTTAGCTCAACTTGATAAAGACTGTATTTGACAAGTCCACCACTAACATCATACTCAATGGTGAAAATCTGAAAGCTTTTCTCCTAAGGTCAGGAACAAGACAGTGATGCCTGCTTTCACTGCTATTATGTAATATAATGGAAATCCTAGCTATAGCAATCAGAAAAAAAAAAACAAAAAAAAAAAACACAAATAAATAAAAGGCATCCAAACTGGAAAGGAGGAAGTAAAACAGTCATCAGTTGTAGATGATACAATTCTATAAATACAAACTCCAAAGAATCCATAAAAATTAATATAATAATAAGAAAAATCAATTCAATAAAGTAGTAGTATACATTATTAATGCACAGAAATACATTTTGTTCCTATACACTAATAACAAACGATGAAAAGGAAAAATGAACACAATCTCATTTGTAATTGCATAAAAAAAGAATAAAATACCTAGAAATAAATTGACCAAGGAAGCAAAAGATCTTCAAAAGTATTAAAGAAAGAAATTGAAGAGGACACAAATAAATGGAATAATATATCTATACCATGGATTGGGAGAATTAATATCATTAAAATGACCATGTTACCCAAAGCAATCTGCAGACTAAATGCAATCCTTATTAAAATATCACTGACACACTTCTCAGAACAAATCATCCTAAAATTTATACGGAACCACAAGAAACCACAATAGCCAAAACAACATTGAGAAAAAGGAAGAAAATTAGAGGTATCATGTTCCCTGATTTCAAATTCTACTACAAACTATTATAAAGATTTATTTATTTATTTATTTATTTATTTATTTTTAGAGAAAGAGAAAGGGAGGAAGAAGGGAGGGGGAAAGACGGGGGAGAGAAATATCCATGTGTGAAAGAATCATTGATTGACTCCTTCTCACACACTCCCAACGGTAGACCTGGCCCACAACCCAGACACATGCCCTGACCAGGAATCGAACATGCGACCTTTTGGTTTGCAGGACATTGCCCAACCCACTGAGCCACACAAGTCAGGACTACAAACTATTATAATTAAAACAGTATGGTAAAGACACAAAAACAGACACAGAGATTGATGGAACAGACTAGAGAACCAGACATAAACCCTCACTTATATGGTCAACTAATCTACAACAAAGGAAACAAGAATATACACTTGAGTAGCTACATTCTCTTTAACAAGTCATATTAGGAAAACAGAACAGATACAAGCAACATAAATAAATTAATTAAAATGGAGTATTCTCTTACACCATATGTAAAACTAAATTCAAAAGATCCAAAACAGCAGCACAGTAAATAGAAGTTACACTCACCTCTTCCCAAGACCAAGCTGGAATTACAATTCAATTATAAAACAATCAACTTGAATAAACCAAATAAAGGCTGGCTCAACAGTTGTCTTATAACCAAAGATTTACAGAGGGAGACCCATGGACACTGGTAGAAAAAAAATGTTCTGGCCCTACACCTACATGTGGTGTTTGAGATTCCAGAGGAATATCTCAGCTGCAAAAATTCCCCAGCTAAGGAGCCTGTGGTTTCAACTCCATGCAGGGCTCCCCAGCCTAGAAACCAGACTGGAGAAGACAAATCCACATAACATCTGGCCTTGAAAACTGGAAGGATTCCAGCTGCCAGAGAGAGACTAGAGAGTGTTAGAAACATAGGCCCACTCTTAAAGGGCCAGCACACAAAGTTTCATACATGGCTACTCACTTTGAACTCTAGTAAAGAGAAGGCAGTTCTCAGGGGTGGGTGGGTTCAGGGAGAAGACTAAAGGAAAAACCTCCAATATCCTTATTCTGAGACCCTCACCCAAGCTACCCACAGACACCATCATTCCTAAGTGGAGCACCCTGATGCATACAGAATTAGCCTAAGGAAATCCACTAGCCCCAACACTTCTGACTCCCTGTGGCCCCACCCTCCTAAGCAAGTCCTTTGTGGAGAAGTATGTTGACTGCTGCCAGCCTGAGCGCACAATAAGATTTCCTTGGAAGGTTCTTAAGGAGTTCTAGGCAGACTAGAAGTATTAGAGAAAAACAAGGAAAAACTGAGTTGTTTGGCTCAATGGCAATGAATAGTGGGAAAATCTCAGATATTCCACACAGCAATATTTTTACCGATATGTCCCCTAGAGCAAAGGACATAAAGGAAAGAAAAACTAAATAGGATCTCATCAAAATAAAGAGCTTCTGCATGGGTAAAGAAAACAGCATTAAACGAAAAGAGAACCAACTATATGGGAAAATATATTTTCCAAAGATACCTCAGACAAGGGTATGATATAAAGAACCCACATGACTCCAATCCAAGAAGACAAACTACCAAATTAAAAAATAGGCAAAGGACTTGAAGAGACACTTCTCCAAGGAGGACATAAAGAGGGCCCAGAGCCATATGAAAAGATGCACAGCATCACTAGCCATCAGAGAGATGCAAATTAAAACCACAATGAGATACCTCTTCACACCAGCCAGAATGGCCATGATAAACCAACAAACAAGTGTTGGAGAGGATGCAGAGAAAAGGGAACCCTAGTGTGCTGTTGGTGGGAATGCAGACTGGTGTGGTCACTGTGGAAAATACTATTCAATTCCCTCAGAAAACTAAAAATGGAGCTGCCTTTTGATCCACCAATTCCACTGCTGGGATTATACCCTAAGAGCCCTGAAACACCAATCCAAAAGAACCTATGCACTTCAATGTTCATAGGAGCACAATTTATAATAGCCAAGTTCTGGAAGCAATGTAGATGCCTGCCAGTAAATGAATGGGTCAAAAAACTATGGTACATGTACACAATGGAATACTATGCAACAGAAAGAAAGAAGGAGCTCCTACCCTTTGCAACAGCATGAATGGAACTGGAGAGCATTATGCTAAGTGAAATAAGCCAGACAGGGAAAGACTAATACCATATGATCTCACTTATAAGTGGAAATTTAATCAACAGAACAAACAAGCAAGCAACATATAACCAGAGGCATTGAAATTAAGAACAAAAGAAAAGTAAACAGAGGGGAGGTAGGAGGGAATCATGGGAGCAAAAGGGGAAAGGGTTGACAGGAACAACTATATATGTAAGACACATTGTGAAACCAAGGGATGGTAGGATCAGGGGAGGGATGTGGGGATGGCTGGGGTAGGGGAGAGTAGTGGGAAGAAATGGAGACAACTGTACTTAAACAACAATAAAAAAAGTTAAAAAAGAAGAAATAAATGAAAGGAGACAAGCACCTACCAGTACAAAGTTCAAAACAATGATTATAAGGATGCTCAAGAAAATTAGGAGAGTAATGGGTGAGTCCAGTAAGAATGCAAACAAAAAGATAGTGAGCATAAAAAGCATATTGAAACCATAAAAACATACAAAATGATAAGAAACAAGGACCTACAACCAAGCTTATTCTACCCAGCGCAGGGTAATGATTTAAAATGGAAGGAGAAATAAAAGATTCTCAAACAAGAAAAAAATAAGAAATTCATTATCACCAAACAAGTATTACAATAAATGTTAAGGCATTTCTTTAAGAAAATGAAAGAGAACAAAACAGGACCATAATTATAAAAACTAGAATAGTGATAAATATTAGTTTAATGGATAAGAAAACAAGACCCATATGTGTTCTGTCTACAAGCGAGCCACAATAAAGAAAAAAAAAAAGACAAACACAGACTGAAGGTTAAGAGTTGAAAAAGATATTACATCCAAGTGGAAATGAAGAGGAGCTGCACAGAGGGAAAATATGGTGGCGAGATAGGTAGGAGCAGAGTCCACTTCCCCCTGCACACAAGTGAAACACCTAGCCGATCTTCTGAGAAACAGAGCGAACAGACAACAGTACCCCAGAATATATGAAGATTGAAGACCAAAATTGTACAGATCATAGAAAAATCAGCCAAGTAAGCAGAGGGTGTGAACACCAGGACACCTGCAGGAAGAGAAAACCCACCAAGAAAGGAACCACCAACAAAAAATAATGGAAGAAGGTGAAGGAGGGAGTGGAACCCACACTAACCTCAATCCAGGACCAACCTTGAAATACAACCTATTGATAAAGAAATTACTCACAACAAACAACTGAACAAGAGTAAAAGAGAAGCCTCAAAACCTGTTTGCACAGAAGAATCAACTTCAACACAACCTGTCCACACCTGCACAACAGAATACAAGGTGTGATGGAGGGAGTGACCCTCAGTAAACCAGATGGAGGGAAGGACCCACCAAATAAAGACCCAACAGCAATCAAAACCCAAAGACATACAGAGAGACAACATAAACAACAGTCCAAGATCAGCAAGCTCAGGAGATTAAGGAGACTGCACTCCTGAATCTCACAGGTATTCCACCATAGAAGTTCATACCATAAACACAGGGAGTCAGAACAGATCAATTTAAGAAAGAGAAGCTAACAAAAGGAGTCTCACAAACAATGGGAAAACAAAGAAACAATCCTCAAATGAAAGGAAAGGAGGAAGCCCCACAAAGAATGATAAATGAAATAGAGGCAAGTCAACTATCAGATATTGAGTTCAAAACATTGGTTATCAGGAAGCTCAATGAGATCACAGAGAATTACCAGACACTATGGGGAAACTATAATGATCTCACCGCAAACTATACCAACATGAAAAAGGAAATAGAAACTATCCACAAGGGCCAAGAGGAAATGAAGAATACAATTTCTGAACTGAAGAACACAGTAGAAGGAATCAAAAGCAGGCTAGATGAAGCAGAAATCAGATCAGTGAGCTGGAAGATAAGGTAGAAAAAAAAACACCCAGAAAGAGCAAGAAAAGGAAAAGAGGCTCAGAAAGAATGAAGAAGGATTAAGGGAAATGCAGGACAACATGAAACTTACTAATATCCATATAATGCAGATACCAGAAGGAGAAGAAGAGCAAGGGAAAGAAAACATGGTTGGAAAATAATGATGGAAAACTTCCTTAATCTGATGACAGAAAAAGTTGCACAAATCCAGGAAACACAGAGTTCCAATCAAGAGGACCCAAACAGGCCCACTTCAATACACATCATAATTAAAATAGCAAAATTCCAAGACAAAGACAGAATCTTAAAGGCAGCAAGGGAGAAACAGGAAGTAACATACAAGGGCACCCTGATCGAACTAGCAGCTGACTTCTCAATGGAAACCCTCCAAACCAGAAGAGAAGGACAAGAAATATTCCAAGTAATGAGAAACAGAGGCCTGCAACCAAAGCTACTGTACCCAGCAAGGCTCTCAATCAAGATAGAAGGGCCAAATAAGGAGCTTCCCAGACAAAAGAAATCTAAAATAATACACCTCCTCAAACCATCCCTGCAAGAGATGTTAAAGGGACTGCTTTAAGGAAAGGAAGGAAAAGAGACAGAGAAAGAGGAACACAAGTACAAAAAAAATGGCAATGAATAAGTACCTATCAATAATAACCTTAAATGTTAATGGATTAAATGCTCTAATAAAAAAAAACATAGAATAGCTGAACAGATAAGAAAACATGACCCACACATATGCTGCCTATAAGAGACACAACTGAGGACAAAAGACCTACACAGACTGAAAGTGAAGGGCTGGAAAAAATTTTTTCAAGCAAATGGACAGGAAAGAAAAGCTGGGGTAGCAATACTCATATCAGAAAAAAATATACTCCAAAAAAAGGATTGTAAAGAGAGACCCAAAAAGACATTTCATAATACTCAAGGGAAGAATCCACCAAGAAGACATAAACATTGTAAATATTTATGCACTCAACATAGGAGCACCCAAATACATAAAGAAAATCTTGGAAGACTTCAATAAAGATATTCATAGCAACACAATTATAGTAGAGGACTTTAACACCCCACTGTCAAAAATGGACAGATCTTCCAAAGAAAATATCAACAAAGATACCGTGGCATTGAACAATGCCCTAGATGAAATGGACTTAACTGATTTATACAGAGCCTTTCACCCCAAAGAAGCTAAATACACATTCATTTCAAATGTACATGGAATATTTTCAAAGATAGACCATATGATAGGTCACAAAACAAGACTCAACAAATTTAAGGAAATGAAAATCATATCAAGTATTTTCTCTGACCACAAAGGACTGAAATTAGAAACCAACCCCAAGGGAAAAAACCCAAAACACTCAAAATCATGGAGTTAGAACAGCATGCTATTAAACAATGAATGGGTCAAGAATGAGATTAAGGAAGAAGTCAAAAAGTTTCTCAAAACAAATGAAAAGGAACTCACAACAACCCAAAACTTATGGGACACAGTGAAGGCTGTCCTGAGACAGAAGATCATAGCAATACAGGCCTACCTAAAAAAGATAGAAAAATTTCAAACACACAACCCTAACACCTACAAGAACTCGAGAAACAACAACAAAGACAGCCCAGAGCAAGTAGAAGGAAGGAAATAACCAGGATCAGAGCACAATTAAATGATGTAGAGACCTAAAGCACAATTCTAAGGATCAATGAATCCTTAGATTTAGGAGTTGGTTCTTTGAAAAGATAAACAAAATCAACAAGCCTTTAAGCAAGCTCATCAAGAAAAAAAGAGAGAGGACCTAAATAAACACAATCAGAAATGGAAGAGAAGAGATTACAACTGATGCTACAGAAATACAAAGGATTGAAAGAAACTACTACAAAGAACTGTATGCCAAGAAATTTGAAAGCCTAGGTGAAATGGACAAATTTCTAGAAAAATATAATCTTCCAAAATGCAATGAAGAAGAAGCAGAAAGCCTGAACCAACCAATAACAGCAGACAAAATTGAAGCAGCAATCAGAATACTCCCAACACACAAAAGTTCTTGTCCTGATGGTTTCACAGGAGAATTCTACAAAGCATCTAAGGAAGAGCTAACCCCTATCCTTCACAGACTGTACCAAAAAACCCAAGAAGATGGAAGATGTCTAAACTCTTTTTATGAAGCCAGCATTATCATAATCCCCAAAACAGATAAAGACATAACAAAAAAAAAAAAAAAAAAAAAAAAAAAAAAAAAAAAAAAAAAAAAAAAAAAAAAAGAAAAAGAAAACTTCAGGCCAATATCGCTGATGAACATAGACTCTAAAATCTTCAACAAAATATTGGCAAACCACATCCAGCAATACATTATAAAGATCATACACATGACCAAGTGGGATTTATCTCAGGGATGCAAGGATGGTACAATATTCACAAATCAATAAACATAATACATCACATAAAAAAAAAGAAAAAATCACATGATCATATCAACAGATGTGGAGAAAGCATTCAATAAGGTACAGCACTCATGTATGATAAAAACACTCAGCAAAGTGGAAATAGAGGGTGCATTCCTCAAGATAATAAAGGCAATATATGAGAGACCTACAGCCAACATCATACTCAATGGGCAAAAAACTAAAAGCTTTCCCATTAAGATCAGGAATGAGACAAGGTTGTCCACTATCACCACTTCTATTCTATATAGTATTGAAAGTTTTAGTTATCACAATCAGACAAGAAGAGGAAATAAAAGGCATCCAAATCGGAAAGGAGGAAAAAAACCTCATTGTTTACAGATGACATGATAGTGTACATAGAAAATCCTATAGAGTCTGCCAAAAAACTACTCAACCTAATAATTGAATTTGACAAAACAGCAGGATACAAAATCAATATCCAGAAATCAAAGACATTTTTGTACACCAAAAATGAAACATTAGAAACAGAAATCAGGAAAAAAAAATCCCATTTGATATAGCAACAAAAAAATAAAACAGCTAGGAATAATCGTAACCAAGGGCTTTGTAAAAGACCTGTACTCAGAAAACTACACAACACTGAAGAAAGAAATCATGGAAGACACAAACAGATGGAAACATATACTGTGCTCATGGATCAGAAGCATCAACATCATCAAAATGTCCATATTATCCAAAGCAAGTTATAGATTCAATGCAATCCCTATCAAAGTGACAATGGAATATTTCATAGATATAGAACAAACACTTCAAAAACATATATGGAACCATAACCATCCCCAAATATCAGCTGCAATTTTGAGAAAGAAGAGCAAAGTAGGAGGGATCACAATAGCTGATATCAAACTGTATTACAAGGAAACTGTAATCAAAAGAGCCTGGTACTGGCATAAAAACAGATGGATAGACCAATGGAATAGCACAGAGAGTTCAGAAATAAACGCAAGTCTCTATGGCCAATTAATTTTCGATGTACAGAGCAGCAGCATAAAGTGGAGTAAAAATATCCTCTTCAACAAATGGTGTTGGGAAATCTGGATGGCTACATGCAAAAAAATGAAGCTCAAGCACCAACTTCATTTCAAAAAAATGAAGCTCATACACAAAAATAAATTCAAAGTGGATAAGACTTAAAAATAAGTCGCGACACCATAAAAGTCCTAAAGGAAAACATTGGTAGGAAAATCAGACATTCCACTCAGCAACATCTTCACTGATATGTCCCCTAGAGCAAGGGACATAAAGGAAAGAATAAACAAATGGAAACTCATCAAAATAAAAGGCTTCTGCACAGCTAAAGAATGCAGTATTAAAATAAAAAGAGAGCCACCCTTATGGGAAAACATATTTGCCAATTATACCTCAGACAAGGGTTTGATATCCAAAATATGTAAAGAACTAATGCGACTCCACTCCAGGAAGACAAAAAAAAAAAAAAAACAATTAAAAAATGGGCAAAACACTTGAACAGCCACTTCTCCAAGGAGGACATACAGAGGGCTCAGAGACATATGAAAAGATGCTCAGCATCACTAGCAGTCAGAGGGATGATAATTAAAACCACAATGAGATAACACCTCACACGGATCAGAATGGCCATTATAAACAAATCAACAAACAAGTGTTGGATAGGATGTGGAGAAAAGGGAACCCTACTGCACTGTTGGTGGGAATGTAGACTGGTGCTGCCACTGTGGAAAACAGTATGGAATTTCCTCAGAAAACTAAAAATGGAACTGTTTTTTGACCCAAAAATTCCACTGCTGGGATTATATCCTAAGAGTCCTGAAACACCAAACCAAAAGAACCTATGCACCCCAATGTTCAAGCAGCACAATTTACAATAGCCAAGTTCTGGAAGCAACCTAAGTGCCCATCAGCAAATGAGTGGATCAAGAAACTATGGTACATTTATACAATGGAATTTTATGCAGCAGAGAGAAAAAAGGAGCTTATACCCTTTGCCACAGGATGGATGGAACTGGAGAGCATTTTGCTAAGCAAAATAAGCCAGGCAGTGAGGAACAAATACCATATGATCTCACCTTTAACTTGAACACAATCAAAAGATAAAAGCAAGCAAAATATAACTAAAGACATTGAAATTAAAAACAATCTAACAATAGCCAGAGGGGAGTAGGAGGAGATTGTGGGGAGAAGGGTTTTCAATAACTACTATAAAGGGCACATGGACAAAACCAAGGGGAAGGGTGGAAGGAAGGGAGGGAGGTGAGTTTGGATGGAGTGGGGGGCAGAGGAGGAGAGAAAATGCAAACTGTAATTGAAGAACAATAAAGTAATTTAAAAAAGAAAAGCTGAAGTAGCAATACTTATATAGAAAAAAATAGTATTTATGAGAAAAGCTATAATAAGAGACAAGGAAGGACATTACATAATGATAAAGATTCAATCCAACAAGTGGATATAACCCTTGTAAACATTTATGCACCCAACATAGGAGTACCTAAATATATAAAGCAAATTAAAGCAAATCTTGATGGACATAAAGGGAGACATAGACATTTAATACATTCATGGCATGTGATTTTAACATTTCAATGGTATCAACAGATATATCTTCCAGAAAGAAAATCAACAAAGAAATAGCAGCCTTAGATTACACAATAAACCAGAAGAATTTAATTTCTATTTTCAGAGCATTTCATCCCAAAGCAAAATATAGGCACATTTTTTTTTCAAGTGCACATGAAACATTTTCTAGGATAGACCACATGTTCAGCAACAGACCATGTCTCAATAAATTTAAGAAAGTTGAAATCATGTCAAGCATCTTCTTTGACTGAAATAGTATTAAACTAGAAATCAATCACACATACACACAAACACATGGACGCTAAGTAACACATTACTAAACAATGAATTTCATTATTAAAATGACATCAGGAAAGAAATCAAAAGATACCTTATGATAAATGAAAATGGGAAAACATCAAACCCAAATTATGAAACACAGTGAAAGAGTTCCTAAGAGGGAAATTCATAGCATTACAGTCTTACGTCAAGAAAAAAAAAAACTTAAGTAAATAATCTAACATTTAAAGGAACTTGAAAAAGCACAATAAACAAATATCAAATTGAGTAGAAGAAAGGAAATACTGTGGTACCTCGGTACTTGTCATTAATTTGTTCTGGAAGTTGTGATGAGTACTGAAACTGAAAAGAACCAAACAGGACGAGTGATGAAACATTTTCTCTTGCAGGACGGTGTTGTGACTCATACAAGTTATAGCAAGTGGGATGAGTTACGAGCAAGTGCTGAGTTCTGAAACATTTTTTTTCTCATCAAAATGCAGTGAGTATAGGGTTTGACAAGTGGTGAAGCCTTTGAGTACCAAGGTATGACCGTTATAGATATCAGAGAAAAAAACAAATGAAATCAATTCTATAAGGAACAAAAGATCAATGAAACTAAAAGCAGGTTCTTTGAAAAGATAAACAAGATTTGTAAATGTTTAAACAGCCTAATCAAGAAAAAAAAAAGAGAGAGGATCCAAATAAATAAAATTGGAAATGAAAGAGAAGTAATGACTGACACTGCAGAAATACAGAGTGTTATAAGAAAATATTATGAATAACCATATGCCAACAAATTGGACATTCTCGAAGAAGTAAATAAATTCCTAGAAATTTACAGTCTTCTGATACTGAATCAAGAAGAAACAGAAAATCTGAACAGGCCAATTGCAAATAACAAAAGCAAAGCAGTAATAAAAAACTTCCAACAAACAAAAGTCTTAGACAAGATGGCTTTACAGAGCTTCAAATAATAAGACATACCCTTCTCAAACTATTCTCAAAAATTCAAAAGGAGAGAAGATTCCCAAACTCATTTTATAAGGCTAGCATTATCATATTTCTACACTTAGATAAAGAAACTACAAAGAAAGAAAATTATAGGCCAACATCCATGATGGACACAGATACAAAAATCCTCAACAAATTATTAGCAAATCAAATCAGAAATAAAAAGATTATACACAATGATCAAGTGGGATTTATTCCCGATATGCAAGTTTGGTACAATATCCACAAGCCAATTAATGTGATAAAGCAAATAGACAAAATTAATGATAAAAATCAAGTGATCAGAGAAATAGATGAAGAAAAAGCTTTTAACAAATCCAGCACTCATTTATTATAGGAACTTCTCAGTAAAGTGGCAATAGAGAGAATATACATCAACATAAAAAAGGTCATATATAACAAACCTAAAACTAACATTATACAAAATGGAAAAGAAAAACTATATTATTTATCTTAAGATCAAGTTAGAGATGTCCACTCTCACCATTATTCACCATTGCACTGGAAGTCCTAGCCACAGATATCAGAAAAGAAGAAATAAAATACATACAAATTGGAAAGGAAGAAGTAAAACTGTCATCATTTGCAAATGACATGACACTCTCTATAGGGAATCCTAGAGATTCTACTAAAAAACTAATAGAACTAACAAATAAATTTGGTAAAGTAGCAAAATGAAAAGTATATATTCAGAAATTGGTTGCATTTTTATATATCAATAATAAACTGTCAGAAGGGGGATTAAGAAAACAATCTCATTTACAATGGCATAAAAATGATAAAACATTTAGGAATAAATTGAACTAAAGAGGAAAAAGAACTGTACTCAGAAAATAATAAGACACTGAAGAAAGACATTGAAAGACACAAATAAATGGAAGCATATGCTGTGCTCATGGATAAGAAAAAATAACATCATTAAAATGTTCATACTACCTAAATCAGTCTATAGGTTCAATGAAATTCTTATCAAAAACCAATGATGTATTACACAGAACTAGAATATACAATCCAAAAATTTATATGGAACTGCAAAAGACCACCAATACACATACTGATCTTGAGAAGAACAAAGTTAGAGGTGTAATACTACTTGATATCAAAAGACTACAAGGCTTTAGTAATTTAAACAGCATGGTGCTGGCATAGAAACATACACATAGATCAATGAAACAGAGTAGAGACATCAGAAATAAACCCATACCTATCTGGTCAATTAATATTTGACACAGGAAGCAATAACTGATAATGAGATAAAGACAGTCTATTCAATAAATGGTGTTGGAAAAAATAGATAAATGCAAACAATAAAACTGGACCATCTTTCTACACCATATACAAGAATAAATTAAAAATAACTTAAAGACCTAAATGACATACTTGAAACCATAAGGGTCCTAGAAAAAATAATAAGTAGCAAAATCTCTGTCATTTCCCTTAGCAATATTTTTTTCTGGTATATCTTCTCAGGCAGAATAATCAAATGAGAAAAAATGAGACTACATCAAACTAAAATGTTTTGGCACAGCAAAGTAAACCATCAACAAAACCAAAAAACAACCTACTGAATTATAAAAGATATACACCAGTGATACAGCTGATAAGGGTTTAATACCCAAAATTTATAAAAAAACTTATACAACTCAATACCAAAAGTGAACTTAGAAAACAAACAAAAATCAATTCAATGGAACAAATGGAAGACCTGAATAGAAACGTCCAAAGAGAACATACAGATGGCCAATAAACATATGAAAAGATGCTCAATGTCATTAGTCATCAGAGAAATACAAATTAAAACTACAGTGAGATATCACCTTGCACTTGTCAGAATGGCTATTACCAATAAATACACACACACAAACTATGTGTTGGCAAGGATATGGAGAAAAGAGAACCCTCATGTAGTGTCAGTGGTAATGCAGACTGGTGTGACTACTATGGAAAACACTATTAATGTTCCTCAAAAAGTTAAAAATGGGACTGCCTTATGATCCAGTGACTTCAGTTCTGAATGTATGTGTGAGGAAACTCAAAGCAGTAATTTGAAAGAACGCATGCACCCTACATTCACTGCAGCATTATTTATAATAGTCAAAATATAATAGCAACCCAAGTGCCTATCAATAAATTATATGTGTGTATACATATATATACATGTACATGTATATATACATAGAAAACCAGAAATGTATATGTATACATGCATGTATATATGTGTATATATACATATGTGTATACACATACACACATACACACACTTGTAAGGCCTGAATCCATAAAAGTCCTCAAAGAAGACATAGGTTATAAACCATTTGGTATCAATCTCAGTAATATCTTTTTGGACATGTCTTCTTGAGTAAGAAAAATAAAAGCAAAATAAGCAAATAGGACTTCATCAAACTAAAAATCTTCTGTATAGTGAAGAAAACTATCATGTTAAAAAAGAGAGAAAAAGACAACCTATTGAATGGGAGAATATAGTCTCAAATAATATATCAGATAAGGGGTGATAGCCAAAACACAGTATTTGGCAAAAAGAACACCATTTTTTATTATAAAATATTTTATTATAAAATCATAAGCATGTAATTCTGTAACATAACAATATCACACTCAAGCAAACCATATGGAATTTTAGGTGAAATGTTCAAATTAAAACTATAAATATTACACTCATATTATTACCCTACCACCACACTGAAGCAGGCATTAGTTCTGCTGGATCCTGCATATAAGTAACTCATACAAAACTCAGTTAGAAAAAATAAATCCCATCAAAAAATGGGCAGAGGACATGAATGAACATTTCTTTAAAGAAGACATACACATTGCCATCATACAGATGAAAGACTGGTCAGCATCACTAATCATCAGGGAAATGCAAATCAAAACTACAATGAGATTCCACTTTCTCCAAGTCAGAATGGCTACTATAAAAAATTCAACAAATTTCATGTGTTGGTAAGGATGTGAAGAAAAGGGAACCCTTTTGCGCTATTGTTACTGTCAATTGGTGCAGCAACTATGGAAAACAGTATGATGATTGCTCAAAAAATTCAAAACAAATTTACCACGTGAACTAGCAATTTCACTTCTGAGTATCTAAAGAAAACAAAAACACTAATTTGAAAAGATATAAACATCTATGTTCATTGCAGCATAATTTACAACAGCCAAGATTTGGAAGCAAACTAAGTGTCCACTGATAAATAGATAGATAAATAAAAAATGATACACACACACTAGAATATTACGCAGTGATATAAAAGAACGAAATCTTGCCATTTATGTGGACATGAATGGACCTAGAGGGTATTATGCTAAGTAAAATGGCTCAAAGAAAGACAAAAACTGTATGATTTCACTTATATGTGGAATCTAAAAAATAAAATAAATTAATAAACAAAACAGAAACAATCTCATAGATACAGATAACAATTTGGTGGTCACCAGATTTGAGAGAAATTGGGAAATAGATGCAAAAGGTAGAGGGGAATATAGCCAATAATATTGTGATAAGTTTGTATGGTGACAGATGATTACTAGAATTAATAGGGTAATGATTTTATAAAGTATAAAAATGTCAAATAACTATATTGTACAGCTCAAACTAATATAACTAATACAATATTGTCTACCAACTATTTAAATAAAAATAAAATAAAATGAATCCATGAACAATCATATGACAATACTTTTTGAAATCTTGTTAAAACATATATTTTTCTCTATCATAAAATCACCAACATTATATAAGAAAACATAGAGCCCTGGCTGGTGTAGCTCAGTGGATTGAGCGCAGGCTGGGAACCAGAGGGTCCCGGTTCGATTCCCCGTCAGGGCACATGCCTGGGTTGCGGGCCTGGTCCCCAGTGAGGGCCACGTGAGAGGCAACCATACATTGCTGTTTCTCTCCCTCTCTGTCTCCCTCCCTTCCCCTCTCTCTAAAATAAATAAATAAAATCTTTAAAAAAAATTAAAAATAAAAGAAAAGAAAACCTAGAAAAGCCATTAAATAAATGGAAGTGCAATTTAACCTCTATTTTTCTAATGCAGAAGCTTAGATGGTACTTTACATATGTTTTTATTCAAGCAATTAAAAAAACACATATTAGGGAAAATTTCTCAATTATTTTTACATGGCTTATATTACTTTGATACTAACAGTAGGTAAAGTTAATACAAGGAAACAAAATGTAGAATTATAATACATGCAAAATATACTTATTAACATACATGCAAAATCCTACATATTAGCTTATTAAATATATATTATATTCTGTGTAATATAACATTTATAGATGCATATTACATATTTTGTATATTTATATATAAATATTCCAAAATACCATGTTGAAGTTTATCACAAGAACGCATGTTAAATTGCAGATTTGTAGATTTCTGGAGAATCTAATAGCTCTTAATTGGATCTAGGATTCTGGATATCTAACTAGAATGCCATGATATTTTGATGCAGGTGGTTCTGGGTTCATATTCTGATAAAGACCATTTTAGTTCACTAGAAATAAACTCTTTTTAAGCAGGAATAATATCAATAACAAAATATATTGTTTATTATATTGATTTGAATGCTCTTATAAATGCAATAATATTTGAAATGTGAATAGAAGCATAAATATCAGAAAGAAAAAAGATAATATATCACTATATAATTATAGCATACAAAGACAATTTTGCAAGTTCAGCCTTATTAAACATGCTCTGCTCTTTGTTTCACAAAAGACAGAGGAAGAGGACCCTAACAGAGGCATGGGTTGGGCTAAGCAATGCGTTTCTAGAGTTAGTTGGCACAATGTAATATTCAAAGTAATATAAGGAATTTTACCTTTCTTCTAGAAAGCTTTTCTATCACAGATCTTCAGAGTGGCTAGCAGATAGAGCAGATGTTCAGAAAAGCAGGCCCATAATATCATGGTTCTGGTTCCATCTAGCTCCCAAGCAGCAGCAGTCAGGGTATAGTAAGCAGTATTCTAAAATCTATGAATTTAAAGCATTCAGGGCACTTGTTGAAACAGAGTAAAGGCCCCTACAGACCTACTAATTCAAAATTGCTATGATTGGGAGCCAGGAATCTGTATATACTCATGGAATCCTTATGAACTTAGAATTGACTAATTAGTGCTAGAGAAAGCAACTAGTTTGTATTTAATGGTTGGCATTCAGTATAGTGGGATGCTCAAATAGATATTTAAAATCAGTATTGGCACATAGTATTCAGTATATATATATTTTTTGCTGTGTATGCATCTGTGTGTGTGTGAGGAGGTGGTTCCACCAAAAACAGAAATGCATTGTCAAAAATCATTGAGCAAATTGAATTTTCCAGGGTGCAGATGAGAAAGATGTTTTGTGTAGGGCCCTGACCAGTGTGGTTCAGTTGGTTGGGTCTCATCCCACAAAGTGAAAGGTCGCCTGTTTGATCCCCAGTCAGGGCACCTCTCTGGGTTGCGGGTTTTGTCCCTGGTTGGTGCACATATGAGAGGTAATCAATTGATGTTTCTCTCTCACATAGATGTTTCTCTACCTCTCTTCTTCTCTTCCCATCTCTCTAAAAGTAAATAAATAAACTCTTTAAAATAAACAAAAGGTGTTTTGTGTAGAAAGTATGGGATGAAAACTGGCTTATGTTGTTATGTTTGATAAGGTATTGTTTAGTTTGTATATGTGTTTGTTGTTTGCTTGTGTGTGATGGGTGTCTCCAGGAGAATCATATGTAGCAGATAAGTTTGTACAGGGGAGGGAAATGATGAGAGCTCTGTCACTGGTGAATAAAAGAATGAGGAAAACAATGTAAGTGTGAGAAGAAGCCAAGAAATATGATGCCTAATGTATCATTGAGGTCAGTATTAAGTGACTAACCAGGGAGCCCCAGTTGGACAAATGGAATTACTGGCAGGAGGCATTAAAAACAAGTAAGCAGAGAACTCACTGAAAGCAAAAAGATAAGTCACAAAATGATGGTAAAGAGTTGTGTGATCTATGGGTTGGCCAAAAGTTTGTTTTTTACCTATAAGATGGCTCCAGTAGTGCTTAGTTGTCTTTAGCTTCATTCGAAACAATTTTGTTATATTGTACTGTAACAGCTGTCATATCAGCATGCATTTAAAAAAGACATCGAAATTAGTGATTTCTTTGTGTAGCCATTTTAATATTGAAGATAATATAAAATAAACAATATTTTGGCCTATTATACTTTACTATTTCAAGAAAGGTAAAAATGCAACTGAAACACAAAAAAGATTTGTGTAGTGCATGGAGAAGGTGCTGTGACTGATAAATGGGTCAAAAGTGATTTGTGAAGTTTTGTGCTGGAGACTTCTTACTGGATGATGTTCCATGGTCAGGTAGACAAGTTGCAGTTGATAGTGATCAAATAGAGACATTAATTAAGAACAATCAACATTATACTGTGCAGGAGATAGCTGATATACTCAAAATATCCAAGACAATAAAGTTATTGGCAAAAATGAAAAATATGTCTTTTATTTTACAAAAAAAAAAAAACTAAATGAACTTTTTGACCATCCCAATATATAATTAATTCATGCTCAGAGAGGACACAAATGTTTGAGATCTTGAAGGAAATCAAATAGTTCATCTTTTTCCTCATCCTCTTCTTTACTTGCTGACTTTGTCATCTCCATCAGGTCTTCGTCCATCAACAGTTGTTAGTGGACATCGATCAGGCCATTCATATCATCAGGAGTCATATCATTGAAGCCATCTCCTTCCAGTAGTTTTGCCAGTTTCACGGCCTTAACTACCTCAGAGTAATGGACTTCATCAGGAGAGAATCGCTTGTAATCGTGGACCACTTCTGGCCACAAATTTTTCTAGCTGGCATTTACTCTTTCACTCTTCATCTATATTTATTCATATATAAATAACTATATACTTCAAAATCCTGCAATATAGCGAAAACTCTGCAATACAGAATTATATTTATTTATTTATTTATTTATTTATTTATTTATTTATAAAAACCGTGATACAGTGAAGCCATGTTAAGTGAACCACAATATAGCGAGGGATGACTGTAATTACACAGTATTAATCTTGAAAAAAAAGAACTCAAAAGATGAGATGACAGAATTCCCAGGGAGAAGGAATCCACTGGGAAAAGCTAATCAGAGAAGGCCTCTTTGAGTTGGTGGCCTCTAGGCAGAGAACTGATTGAAGAAGGAGCAGTTAGACAAAGAATGTTCTATGCATATGGAAGTCCTCATGGAGGAAAAGGGGTGGTGAATTTAAAGAAATCATAAGAGGTAAGGCTGGCTTCAGCCTCGTGGTAGAGGAAGATAGTTGGAGCCAGGCTGTAGAGAGCCTTTTTGACACGATTCCCAATTTGGTCATTAAGCAAAACCTGAGCTGTTAAGGGTTTGATATACTTCGTATATGTTTTGGCCCTGTGAAAAAATGACCACTTAACTGTAAGCTAATAAGTACTTTGTCCTACTAATCTTAGGTTTTTAATAAAATCAAAACCTGCTTTTTTTGTCTTGTTTTGTGTTGTTTCTCCCTCTACATTTAAAGCATAAAGCTTTAAGTGACTTACTACTATGTCTAATAAAAACTTATGTGAGCTGGGGAACATAATGCTATTCTGGTTAGATTTACTGTGGTTTAACACAGATGGGAAAAGTATTTTAAGAAGCTTAGCTATTTTGTTAAATGTTTACAACTTGTAAATTCCCAGCCTTTTAGGATTATCCAAATGTGTTGACATTGATGGTAAATTGAAGGGAAATTAGCCAAAAATATTTGTGTAATTAACCACTGGGGTCTAATAATAGCTGTCAGGTTGGTGTGTAAAGTGTCAGAGCTACTTATTTGTTGCATAGAGATGTGTTCATATTACTTCCCTTTGAAGTTTAGATTTTCCAAGTCTTTGCTACCACTTTCTGGAGAGACATTGAATGAGGTGTCAGAACATAAATCTCAACCTCTCTTCTTTCTAAAAAGGAAAAAAAAAAAGTAGCCTACTAGTTTCATTTCCCCAGAAGTCTGAAGTCTGACTCTTCCAAACTTCTCTTTCTGTACTTCTTATAATATACAGAAGGGAACTCACTCACTTCATTTCTGACTCAATGGTCTGGAGAGATGAGGTTTGAGTTTCAAGATGGTTTGTAATCTCTTAGGCTAATGGTTTTATAATTCAGCAATTATATATCATCTTCATTTAAGTAACTGTAGCAGTTATTATATAAATTGTAATAATTGTGTCAGACAAAAATGGTAATATTTAGCACATTATTGCAGGAACTCCTACAGAGAGTAACAGACAAGGTGAAATAATACTGTCATTGAGGAGATATTACTTCAGATATTTCACCAGATATTTTACATACAATTGCACTCACTATTCACAAACAGTAATATGTATATACTATCTTTTATCATAAATTTGTTTTACATATAAGAAAATAGGTTCATAAGACCTTAGGCTGCATTAGGAAGCACTCATTTAGATCTGGATATTTTAGATTCAAAAGTCTGTGCTCTTTTCTTGTTTTGCTTAACGTTGACTTATCGTACCTATTACCCCAGTGAAAATATTCTCATAGTCATTCTCACTTGTGTGTTAGGCACAATGGTTAGCAGAAAACTGTATTTTCTGTTTTTAAAAAAAAATTGAAGATGGTGATGATGGTGATGATGATGATGATGTGTTGAGTGGTTCCCATTTGTTTGTACTCTCAACACACTGAATGGGTCAAATAATCAAACAGTTCCATTTTAATGTGACTGCTTATATCTTGGGCTTTAGGGTGAAATATTAACATATTGGTTATCTCAACCTACAAGTAATATGGGCTGCAGATATACCATTTTTATATAAATCTTATTATCTACTCCAAAAGAGCCATTTGAAATCAAATCACTTTACATAACTCACCACTACAGCAGGCTAAGGAACTACCTAGTAAGCATTCATGTGCTGATTCTACTACTAATGAATACAAATTGCCTAGTTTTCCCACACTTCTTTTATTATCTATGAAATAAAGGATTTTTAAAGTTTCTTTTAATTTCCCCTGTAATCTTGGTCACCAATCTTCATATATGCTGGAATACTGTTGGGAGTTTTCTCTGTTCCTCAGAAAATCAGCTAGGTGTTTCACTTGTCAGCACAATTCACAATAGCCAAGTGCTGGAAACAACCCAAGTGCCCATCTAAAAAGGAGTGGATCAAGAAACTATGGTACATTTACACAGTGGAAGTCTACACAGCAGAGAGATAGAAGGAGCTTATACCCTTTGCAACAGCATGGATGGAACTGGAGAGCATTATGCTAAGTGAAGTAAGCCAGGAGGTGAGGGACAAATACCATATGATCTCACCTTTAACTGGAACATAATAAAAAAAAGCAAAAAGCAAGCAAAGCTTAACCAGAGACATTGAAATTAAGAACAATCTAACAATAGCCAGGGGGGAGCGGGGAGGGGACAATGGGGAGAAGGGTCTTCAGGAACCACTATAGAGGACACATAGACAGAACCAAGGATGGGGAGGGAGGCAGGGAAGGGAGGTGGTAATGGAGGGGGAGGGGAGGGGAGAGTATGCAGACAACTGTAACTGAACAACAATAAATTTTAAAAAATGTAAAAAAAAACACCAAATTCTCAGAACAGAAAAAAAAATAAAATAAAAAAATAAAAAATAAAAAAAAATATTTAAAAAAAGTTTCTTTTAGCTGTAAAATTTTATATTAGACTCATAAATATCTTATAAATTAAATGGGATAAGACAAAACATTAAGCATTTTTATTTAAATATAATGATGGTTTCTTCCTTTTAATTTATATAATGCTTAAGTGTTATATAACACTTAAGTATTTTTGTGTTTGAAATTTAAGGAGAAGAGAAGTGTTGCTTCTGTATTTTTCTTTTAATAAAGTATTTTCTGCTTCAGCATTGTCATTCTTTTAGAAAATTTTACTTAAGAAAAATACTGAATAAGTATACGTGAAACATTTTTCTTTTTTGAAAAAAATTAACTTTGGTATATATTTATTTTAAAATCTGTAGGTAAGTTTGCTTAACATATTTTTGGTTTTGTTTTTTAGTTATGCTGACAATGCTACATCAACTTGGCCCCAGGATAGTAATTAACAGCCCAGTCACAGGTTGCTAGTAAATTTATTTGGAAAGTAGATTTTATTAAATAAGTTGGAATCATGAGTATTAGAGAGAGATTTTTTAACTTGCATTCAACATAGTAGTATATATTTAAAAGAGAAGAAATAAAATTTAAGTGTAGAAGTTAAGAAAATGGGAGTTTACAAAAGAAGACAATCTTTATAGAAAAGACTATTGTCTCAAACATTCTGTTTGAGATGCATTTTAAGTCTTTAGCTAAAAACACACATCAAAACAAAAATTTTAAATCCATAATAAAAGATTAAAAGGAATGCAATGCCTTTATTTTTAAAATTTGAATACATAAGAATCATATATCAATATTTAACTGTCTTATTTTGACTTTGTAATACATTCAATTTGAATAAAAAGTATAAAATGTAGGTGGAAGCTGTAATAATAATGATAAGAAAATAACCAAAGCATAAAGTTTCTAGATATTTGTGAAATGTGAATTATATGTTTTCCCAGCTTCAGAGCCTCAGTCACAATAATATGTTCAGACCTAGAAATGTGAGTGACATGGGAGAGTAAAGTGGAGAGTGAGGGTTATTGGGTGATAGCAGCTAATACTTGGGGGTATCCCAACAATGATCTCTCACCAGGTCTATAAGACACTCTTGCTTTTGTTGCTTATTCATCCACGTTAATATGCATTGAAATGAAATGTTAACTAAAATTAATATGAGTTGTAGAAATAAATATTGTTCTAATTTGGAATAATTGCAATTTAGATATAAGTAGAATCTTGTTTTTCCAATAATATGATTAGAACTTTTTCAAATGAAAACTTCTGTTGATATGTTTTGTTGAAATAAAAATCTGATCTGAATTTTGAAATAAAATTCTGAAGAAATGTACTGAAAAATCTCTTAACGTTGTAGAGATTTTACCTTAGGAAGTTATCATTATTATGACTGTGTTTTATATATTGAATTGTGCAGATGTTGATAGTATAAGGAGATGAAAAGAG
>PVJI01022456.1:0-25170 GCA_004026765.1 Micronycteris hirsuta | reverse complement strand
CGAGAAAGGCACATGCAGAATCATGGAGGCAACAGAAGGTTAAGGTGCCCCCAGGGAAATACTATTGGTCCAGTAGGCATGTGGTTCAGAATTAAAACAAAGCCAGAAGGAAAGTCATACCAGATTTAGTTTTGAAAAATCTTATAAGGAGTTTGTGTTTGATCAAGTTGTATCAGAAATTCGGTGAAAATTTTAAGCAATTAATGAGACTCGTTGCAGTCTTGTCCTGTCTCGTGTATCACATAGGCCCTACTCCACATACGATCATAGGTAAGTAGTTATCTAAGCTCTTACACTGGAGTTAGTCTGTAAAGGCAGTTCCCTTGATTCTGTGCCTTCATGTGTTTATTTTCTGAATTAGAAATATTTTAAATGACAAAATGGATGTATAGCCCTCTAAATATGTTATGGCACAAATATATAATGAAAATCTCTGCAGCTATAAAAAGAATGGGTGTATACATATATATGACACATTGTGCAACTTGCTTTTTTCATTTCAGATCTAATATATCTTGAAATATCAACATAGGTATTTAAGAGAATTGTGTAGATGATAGATAGATATAGAGATGTACTTAGATCTTAAGTTAAGACATAAAGTTCAATAATTATTTGTATATAACCCATTTGTGTAAAAAAGGAAAGTCAATAAAATATATAATGTGTTATATTACTCCTTATGCATTCCCGAAAAGAATATATTAAGAACCACTAATATGAGCCACCACTGAGAAATAGCAATAAAGAATTAGAATTTGGAGATTCGAAACTATTACTGCTAACATTTCATGCTTTTGTACTTCATTTCATACTTTGATCATATTAACATATTTATACTTAAAAAGTGTTTTTACTTCATTATTATTATTACCTAGTATTTAGATTGGAGATATATATATATATGTATGTGTGTGTGTGTATATATATATATAGTGTGTGTATATATATATATATATATATATATATATATATATATATATATGATACTTTACATTCACTTGTTAATGTTTTAGATGTGCTTGAGAATATGCATATCAAGGTTTTAGTAACAGGATTTTATGCATGTCTATTGGACCAAACTTGTTAATTATGTTATCCAGACTTCCTATTCTCCTACTCATGTTTTAAGCTCTCCAATCTATTCATTTATGAGAGGAATGTTAAAATATCATCATATGCTGGCTAGTTCATCAGTTCTATTAATTCCATCAATTTTTACTTCACATGATTAAGACTATGTTGTAGGTTATATCACACACAATATAAATACATACTTTTGATAATTCCTCTTATTATCATTATTGAATGAGAGTTTTTACTTCCTTGCCATTTATTAGTCTTAAAATTTATACTTGACTTAATAAGACCAAGTTTTGCCATGGGCATGAAGCAGTAGGAATTCTCAAATTGCTGATAAGGGTATAAATATTACAACCTCTTTGGGAAATTATGTAGTTAAATGTACTAACTGAAACTGAATATATGTCTTCTCTATGATCCTGCAATTCTATGCCCAGTTATGTCCTCAACATTCACACGTTTACCATGACTATGTATGTAAGAATATTCATAGTGACGTATTTTTGAATGTCTTCAAATTAAAAATATCCCAAATATTCATCATCAGGAAATGAGATAAACAAACTGTAGTAGATTTTTACAATCAATATTATAAAGCAATAAAAATGAATGCAACCATATGAATAAAAATTATAAACAACATTGAGTAAAATAAATAAATCTAAAAATTGCCTACAAGCAATACTAAACCATATAGGTAGAAGCAAGAACAGTGTTTAACTGCAGGAGCGAAGAAAGGGTGATTGGAGGGTATAAGGTTAGTGCTTTTTAAAGTTGTCAATTAGTTTTTCTTTGACCTTGCTGATAGTCATAGAAATTTTGTTTTGTAGTAATTAATTTACTAGTATGTATACCTATATCTTGTGTAACTTCTTATGTATTTGTAGTACTCAATAATAAAAAGTAAAGACAATTTTCAAGAAATAGAAATATGTAAATTCTTCTAAAACTATAAAATATATTTATCTTACTTGCTTAGCCAGCCTGATTAATGACAAAATATTAGAACATTTTTCTGTTTAGTCAAAAACAACAAAAGCTAGCCCCTAATGCTAGGATCAAAATAGGGCCCTAACACTATTATTTTATAATCTTTTACCAACACTGCTACACAATGCATTCAGATAAGGGAATGAAATTCGAGATTAAAAACAGTGTAGAAAGAATTAGGACTCATTACTTGCATACATTCTATAATTTTATAGCCATAAAATCCAAGAGAAATACCTAAAAATTTAAGTTACTGGGGTATTATATTGACAGGAAATCAGTAAGTTTTTTATACACCAGTTAGAAGATAAAATAAAAGAAGAGTCACCACCTACTAAAATAGCATTACAAACCAAACTCTTAGGACACAGTAAATGAGAAAAGTGAAAGATACATATACGTGATCTTTTAAAGCACTATTAAAGGGCACAAAAGAATTCCTGAACAAATGGAAATAAATGTAATATTTTTGGATTAGAAGATTCATCAGCATAACGATATTAATCTTTTGGTCATTTTATGTTTAATAAAATGCCAAAAATATGTTATTTTTGTTCTGCTAAGTCTGTAGTTCATATGGAAAAATAAACTAATAAAACAAGAAACTTAGAAAATTCTGGAGTAGAATAGAAATGAGAACGAGCCTGCGCCTTTCAGATATTTGGTATATGCATTAAATCCTCAAAATTAAACCACAGTGTATAGTTTTATCAATCAGCAAAACCAGTGTAAAAAGTAGAAATTCCTAAGATAGATCAATATATATGTGGCTATCCACAATAATATAAGGGTGGCATCTAAAATCAGATGGGAAAACATGGCTGTTATCCAATAGATAGTGCTGAGACAACTGGAATAGCCATTTGAAAACTAATTTTGGTCTATGCTTCCCATTGTACAGAAGGATAGATTCCAAACAGATGAAAAATTTGAATGTAAAGATAAATCTTTTCAAATACTGGAAGAAAACATAGGAAATTTCTACAGGATGATGATGATGATGATGATAGTTTCTAACTATGTCTTAGACTACAGAAGGCTTAATAGAATAAACCAATAAATTTACTGAGACCATGATTCTCTGCAACAATAAGAAAAATGAATGTTTTACCAAAATTGTATTTTAAACCCATCAGGAAACGTCTAGAAAAAGGACGAGCTAGATAACATTAAAATTCAGCTTGTTAAGGGAGATGACAATGGCCAAGCACTGTCTTCACTGGGAGCATCTAGTCAAGGGATTAAACAAGACCTAAGTAGAAAGACTTTACTAGGAAAAAAAAAAGTGGGATTTGTGATGATAATGAAAGCTGGTGTTGCTACTGAATATCAGTGGGGTCCTGCTGCCTGCCGCCAACCTCTAGGCAAAATTCCAGAGGCAAAAGTTTGGTGATAAAGAAAAGGGTCTTTATTCGAAAGCTACACGATTTTGGAATGGCTTTCTACTTGCATTAATCACTTAAGCCTATCAGGTAAGGCTAAATTCTAACCCCAGAGTTCTCCAATCATTCCCCCTGTTAGTTTTAATTATCTTGTTTCTATAGGGTTAATTTGCAAATTAAGACAATGTAAGATACAAATGCTACACAATTTTGGTAGAATGGCGGGCTTCTGCCTCAGAGGTCACCCCTCTAGAACACCCAGACAAGAATAACCTTGCCACCCTCTGCCAGGCCAGGCCAACCCTAGGCTGCACTGAGTTTCTTCCCATCCAAAATACCTTCCACTGGGAAATGCAGGCCCCTCCACCCACAGGAGAGCTCCAGAGTGTTTCTTTTTTTTTCAAATCTTCTCACTGGTAATTCCAGGCCCTCTGAAGGCATTTAGTTTCTCAGCCATTCCCATCCTAGGCTGTTTACCATTGCCTTGGGCAACCTCCTCTACAGCCCCTCCCTACTCTTTCCCAGTGATCTAATCAGATATTTCTGTATCAGTATGACAGATTAACTAGAGGAGACCCAAATGCACACCTGCCTTTCTCCATGAGAAATTTTCTGAGATCTGTGGTAGAGCAGAAAGCTGAGGGGTGGGGTGGGTGGGAGGCAGTGCTGAAAAATAAAATGACAAAGTAGACTCTCTTGTGATCTTGTGATGCTTAGGAATCAAAGCCTCACTAGCAGAAGGCACTGCTTCAAATACACACAGAACCTCTAAGTAACACAAGGGGTAGATTTCATGGTGTTCTGGTGAAGGCCAAGAAGCTAAGCTCTAAACTTCCAAAAGGCAGAACTGAATCTTTTGGACACATTCATGACTAACAAGACAGAAACCACTGCATTCAACAGAAACCCAGGGCAGTGTGGCAGACAAAAAGGGGGAAACCTGAGTAGACAGTAACTTATTAGAACTGCAAGACAACCCATGCTCACCTCCTGATCAGCTAAGATTACCAGTATAACCTTATTTGCCTGACAGATAAAGGGGAATTACTTCCTTTTGAAAAATAGCATTACTGCAGCCCTGACCAACTATCTCAGTTGGTTGGACTATTGTCCTATTTACTAAAAGGTTGAGGGCTCAATTCTCAGACAGGGCACATGCTCGGGTTGTGGGTTCCATGTCCAGTTGGAGTGTCTATGGGAGGCAAGCAATGGATATTTTTCTATCACATCAGTGGCGCTCTCTCTCTCTCTCTCTCTCTCTCTCTTTCTGTCTCTAAGCATGTTCTCAGGTGAGGACTAAAATTAACGTTAATGCAGAATTTTTAATTTTTTTAAACATACATATCTGGTGTAGAATAAAAGAAAATAGAGGAAATGTGAAGGCAGGAAATTACGGTTGATTGTCAAGAGAAAAATATAAACAATACAAATAATCAATGACCACTACTTTCCTAGGGTCTTCTCAACCAAAGACTGAGCCCACGAGAATTACCAGACTGGTTCATTCCTGCCCAGTGACAGATTCTTCTAATGGGTAAATTTTGCTTGATGACTTACCATCACCACAACTAAAGATTTTCTGGACTTTGTTGCAATCTGAGGCTCTGCTTACCTAATCGTACTAGTCTGCTCATGTTGTTGTGACAGAGTGCCATGTGCTGGGTGACTTTAGCAACAGGAATTTATTTCTCACAGTTCTGGAGGCTAGAAAGTTGAAGATCAAGGTGCCAGACATTTTGGTGCCCAGGTAAGTTCCCTCTTCCTGGCTTGCAAATGAATGTCTTCTCATTGTTTCCTCCCATAATGCACAGAGGAAGCTCTGGTCTCTCTTCCACTTTTCAATAAGGACACTCATTTTGTCATGGGGACTACACCCTCGTGACCTCTTCTAAACGTAATTATCTCATAAATGCCCTGTCTGCACATACCATTACATATGAATTTGGGGAGGTCACAGTTCGGTTCACAGCACTGATCCTCCCTTCACTTTCTTCCTTCTCAGGAGTCAGACCTTCATTTCAATCTTAAGGCTCTCCCTGTTTATTGCTGCTTCTTCACAAGTGTCTTTCCCAATGAACATCTTGCACATCTCATTCCATCTTGGCATTTGTTTCCCAGAGAATCCAAATGATGCAGATAGTATAGTAAATACAAGTAATAAATAGTATCTGTATCATTTAAACCTATCATTAAACCTATCACTATGCTTATTTAGAGCCCAGTATAAAGGAGTCAAGAATGTCAAACTCATTTTAATGCTATTTAAGAAAATGTGAAATAATGAACAAATATGCTACTTAAAAAAGACATTTTAAGCTGTTCAAAGTCCTACTTGTAACATTTGAGTGTTTTTGATTCTCAAGACCATTGTTTCCCTTTATGGCTAAGAAATCTGAAATTTTCTGCAATAGACTTGAGGACCAGACCTTCAGAAATGAGCTGTTGAAAGTAAGCAATGTAGTGAGCAGTCGACTCATATTGTATTTGGCAGAATCCAATTCCCACTACAATATAATTGAATAGCTCTAACCTGCCTGACACAAATTCCCTTGGAGCTTACAATGTTCATTTTCTTGCACCATCTGTTGATAGCAATACACCGTCCGTCTCTTAGGCTACCAGCCTGCAATCCAGAGGTTGCTGCCTCACAGAAATGCATAGAAACACTTCCAGAGTTGCAGCCTTGGTCTCAGGAGAGGACACAGATACAGGGATGTAGACACATCAGTCAATCATAATTAGAGTACCCAAACACCTGCTCTGCAGTTCCTAATCCATTAGTCTTTCCCAATCAGACTTTAGGAATTGTGGATATATGTAAACAATATTCAATTTAAGCTTGTATTTTTTAAATAAATTTTGTTGATTATACTATTACAGCTGTCCCATTTTTTTCTCCCCTTTATTTCCCTCCTGCCTGTACCACCTCTCCCACCAGCATTTCCCCACATTAGTTCATGTCCATGGGTCATATATATAAGTTCTTTGGCTTCTCCATTTCCCATACTATTCTTAACCTCTCCCTGTCTATTTTGTGCCTACCATTTATGCTTCTTATTCCCTGTACCTTCCCCCACCCATTCTTCCCTCCACACTGATTACCCGACATAAACTTGTATATTTTTTAGAAAATAAAATTTTATGTTTTTTTATTATTTTTAATTACTTTATTGTTGTTCAATTACAGTTGTCTACAAAACTTGTATTTTTAATGGCAAAATATTAGTTACTCAGAGGCTCACACAAACCAGAAAAAAATTTTGAATTTCAAAGACAGATTCTCCACGTCCTTCTTTCCTGTGTCAGACACACATTTCAGACACAGAAAAGATGAAATTTCTAAGTGAGGTCCATGGTGTTCCTCAGACAACAGGAAACATTTAAAAAGAGTTGTAGAGGGCCCGGCTGGTGTAGCTCAGTGGATTGAGCTCAGGCTGGGAACCAAAAGGTCCCAGTTTGATTCCCAGTCGGGGCACATGCCTGGGTTGCAGGCCAGGTCCCCAGTGAGGGCCATATGAGAGGCAACCATACATTGTTCTTTCTCCCACCCTTCTCCTCTATCTGAAAATAAATAAATAAATAATTAAGAGTTGTAGAGGTTACACAACTTTCTCTTGGGAGCCATGCCTCACCTCATTGCTCCAGTGTCCTATTTACTAAAAATAATAAGCAGCCAGAGAGGTCTTGTTAATGGTATTTCCTATATAAGTTTCTTCCCCTAGTGAACATCACTACACTTGGTCAACTGCCTTCTAGTTATTCTCAGGGAGGACCCGTGGGAGGGTGCTTACTCACCACCTCTCTAAAGGGAATAAATGGGCCAAGCTTAACTGGCTTAACTCTATCCTCCCAGGGGATGAAAGATGTAAGAGTAAGGAAAAGAAAAAAAATGAATCCAGAAGAAATAGCTGATAGGAATGAGGACTAGGTCTTGAAGATATATAAAAGAAAGAAGACTGAATTCATTGGCAATCATGGGCAGAATAGTTTATTCAGAAGACTTGGGCTTCACAGTTAGGATCTGGTCCCTACTCCTTTTTTAAAAACTTTTCATATTCTATTTAACCTCTGGGCTTGAGCATCCTCAACAGTAAAATGGTGATGATATTTTCCACAGAAATTCTATGAGGATCTAAATATGGCAAATATGTGAGGTTTCCTGGTACCTGGTAGGAGTGGATTAAATGTTATATGGTTTCTTATTTTACTTTTAAAATTAGAATATAATATATTTGTAATTTTCCTTTTTAGGATATATAGCACAAACATCCCAAATATCTGCTGCCTATTTTTGTATGCTTTACCTGTTCTCAAAATTGACTTTACATTTCTTTGGGGAAAATGTAATTGGTCCTACTAACTACAGAAGTTTGAAGAATAACGAGGTCAGATGTCAACTCAATTGCAGAATATTTCTATAAAATTAAGTTAGGTTTATATAATGCCTTTAACTAATGGTACCTTTCCGAAAACTAGGACATCATTAAGCGAATCATAATTTATATATTAGGGGTTAGGGAAAGGCCAAATAATTAATCGGCTTTATTCCAGCTCTTTCTCCTTTTGTACAGATAATAGTGATATTTGTGTGACTTGATAAATACATGCTAGAGCTGTATTTAAGAAGGCTTCTCTCTCAGGATATGCAACTTTTCCTGCTAAGTAATGTAGTCTGACTCTTCCTAAATAATATGAAAAGGAATCTCACTTGCTATCATTGAATGACAGAAGTCAGAAGCTAATGTTACTCAGGGCGTTGTGGCAAGATCTCTGACCTGACGGTTGTTCTCCTGCCATAGGGAATGATAAAAGGCAGTGCAGGAGGCTGGTATCAAATTCTTGCTGTTTTCCAGAGGCATGTTTGCTAAGTCAGGTCACTTTGAAAAGCAAATAGCCCTCTAGGTATGTGCATTTTTTGGTGCATGCATATTTATTTTGCATCTCATAACACTGTTCATCTAATTAAATTGTGTACCAGATGATAGGGATATCCTCATGAAGATAGGAAAACTAACAGTGTGCACTTCGTGTCTACAAAGAGTTTGTGTCTACAAAGAGTTTGTGTCTACAAAGTGATTCACTTTGTGTCTACAAAGAGTTTGCCTTTGAACCAGTCCCGCTACCAGCAATTTCACACTAATTTCAAGCTATAATGGACTTTAAATTATTTGTCTTAATAGATTTTAGATATTCTTTAAAAATAAAAACCCTTTTGTGGTAGGAACCTCACAGAAAATGAAAAACCCTTTTGTGGTAGGAACCTCACAGAAAATGAAAATAAGTGATGCTCTTCTGATGAGTGTAGCATAGTACTATCGACTAAGTGTGGTGACTGAATGTCATATGAGGAAGTCATGTCCTTCAAAGGAATTGAGAGTAGGACATGTTAAAACTAGAGCCTGTGGTTGAAGCCCCATGCTTTTGTTTTAAGTGTTTTAATTGTCTTTAGTTTTAGAGGATTTTTATGTTTATAGAAAATTGAACAAATAATGCAAAGAGTTCCATTTATCCCTCTTTCTCCTCTCATGCTTTCTCTTATTATTAATATCTTGTATTAATGTAGTAGATTTGTTACAATTGATGAATCAATATCAATACATTATTATTAACTAAAATCCATAAAATCCATTATTATTCACTCTTTTTTTTTAAAGATTTTATTTATTTATTTTTTAGAGGGGGGAAAGGAAGAAGAAAGAGAGGGAAAGAAACATCAATGTGTGGTTGCCCCTCGTGTGTCCCCAGTTGGAGACCTGGCCTACAACGCAGACGTGTGCCTTGACTGGAAATCATACCAACGACCTTTTGGTTCACAGGCTCACATTCAATCCACTGAGCTACCTAATTCAGGGCTAGTGTTCACTCTGTCTTGCACAGTCCTATGGGTTTTCACCAATGCATAATGTCTTGTATCTATCATACAGTGTCTACACAATAGTTTCACTGCCCTAGAAATCCTCAGTACTTCACTTACTCATCCCTGCTCCACTTTCCCAAACCTTTGACAAACACTGATCTCTTTACTGCCTCTACATTTTTGCCTTTTCCAGAATGTTATGAAGTTGGAATCATATAGCCTGTAGTATTTTTATTGGCTAGTTTCACTGGACAATGTACATTCAGGTTTTCTTCCATGTCTTTTCACAGCTTAACAGATAATTTCTTTTTATTGCTGAATAATATTATGTATATGAATGTACCACAGTTTGTTTCTTATTTGTTTTTTGAAGGACATCTTGGTTGCTTAAAATTTTTAGAAACTATAAATAAACATGTGCAAGTATTTGTGTGGCCAAAATTTTGACTCATTTAGGTAAACATCTAGGAAAGTGATAGCTGGATCATACTGTTTATAAGAAACTGCCAAACTGTCATTCAGAATGGTCATTCCATTGGGTACTCTGAATAGCGAGGAATGACAGGTTCTGTTACTCAACATGAGGGGTGTCAAACTCATTTTCACCAGGGGCCACATCAGCTTCATGGTTGCCTTCAAAGGGCCAAATGTAATTGCAACTCCTTAACAGTTAAGGAGTAGTTACATTTATACAGTCCTATAATTACTTCAGCCCCTTGAAGGCAACTGCGAGGCTGAATGTGGCTCCCGATGAAAATGAGTTTGACACCCCTGCTCTACATCTTTGCCAGGATTTTTTACTGTCAGATTTTCAGGATTTAACCATTTCCAAAGGGATGTAGTAGTATCTCACTGTTGTTAATTTGCAATGCCCTAACAACCTATGATGTTGAGCATCATTTAACATGCTTATTTACTATCTCTGTCTTTGTATATATCCTTTGGTTACATGTCTATTCAGAGCATATGCTCATGTTTTAATTCAGGCATTTGTTTTTATGTTGTTGTTTTTACTGTTCAATTTTAAGATACAAGTCCTTTTTGGATACAAGTCCTTTATTGGATATGTTTTGCTAATATTTTCTCCTAGTCTTTAGCTCATCTTTTCATTCACTGAATCATGTCTTTTACAGAGTAGATGTTTTATTTTTAGTGAAACACAATTTATCAATTACTTCATTCATGGATCATGCTTCATTTTATGCGTCATATCTAAAAAGTCATAGTCAAACCTAGTTACTTAGAATTATTCCTGTTATCTTCTAAAAGTTTTATAGCTTCATGTTTTACATTTAGGTCTATGATATATTTTTAGTTAGTTTTTGAGAAGGATGTAAGCTCTACATCTAGATTCATTTGTGTGTGTATGTGTGTAGATGTCCAGTTTTTCCAACACTATTTAAAAAAAGAAAAGACTATCCTTTCTCAATTGAAGTGTCTTTGCTGCTTTTACAAAAATCAGTTGATTATATTTGTGTGGATCTATATCTGGGCTCCCTATTGCGTTCCATTAATTTATTCCTCTATTCCCTTGTCAATACCACATTATCTTCATTATTTCAAAATTAGCTTGAGTAGCTTTACAGTAAAACCTAAAGTCCAGTTATTCTATCTTATGTTGGCAATTTGGATCTTTTGTGTTTTTCACATTAACTTTAGAATTAGTCAATGTTCACAATATAATTTGGTAAGATTTTGAGTAGAATTTCATCGTGCCAACAAATCAAGTTGGGAAGAACTGATATACTGATATTATTGAGAGACTTCCTATTCATGAACATGGTATATAGCTTCATTTGTAGTTCTTTGATTTCTTTTATTAGAGTTTTATAGCTTTTGTCACTTAGATCTTACATATATTTTGTTAGATTTATACCTAAATATTTTATATTAGGGGGATGCTAATGTAAATGGTAATGTGTTTTTTATTTGTTTTGTTCTGTTCATTGCTGGTATTTACAAAAGTGATTGACTTTTATATAACTTTGAATCCTACAACATTGCTATATTCACCTACTAGTTGCTGTAGTTTTTGGTCAATTCTTTAGAATTTTCTACATAGACAGTCATGTTATCTCTGAAGAAAAAGACAGATTTATTTCCTTCTCCTCAGTCTGTATGCCTTTTATGTTCTTTCCTTGTCTATTACTTTAGCTAGGATATCCAGTTTAATGTTAAATAAGAGTGTGAGAGGGTACAGTCTTATCTTATTTCTAAACTTAAGAGAAAAGCATCTAGTTCCTCACCACTAAGTGTGATGTTAGCTGTAGATTTTTCTGAAGGTATTTTTATGAAGTTGAGGAAGTTCCCCTCAATGTCTGGTGTGTTGAGAGTTCTTATTACAAATGAGTGCTGGATTTTGTCAAGTGCTTTTTTCACATCTAATGATGTGATTGTAATTTTATTTAGTTTGTTGATATGGTAAATTATATTTGTTGATTTTCAAATGTTGAACCAGCCTTGTATACATGAGATAATCCCAGTTGGTCATGGTGTATAATTCCTTTTATACATTGTTGAATTTAATGTCTATTATTTTGTTAATGATTTTTGTATATATGTTCATGAAAACTATTAGATTTCCTGTCTATAGATTTCCTTCATGGTATATCTTTATCTTCTTTGGATTTAGGATAATGTAGTCCTCATAAAAATAGTTAAAATGTATTATTTCTGGTTCTGTTTTCTGCAAGAGATTTTAAATAATTTATATAATTTCTTTTTTAATTGTGTGCTAAAATTCACCTGTGAACCTATTCAGGCCTGGTACTTTTTATTTGAAAGGTCATTAATTATCAATTCAATTTCTCTAATAGATATGGTCTTATTCAGATTGTATATTTCTCTTTGTGTGAATTTCGGTAGATTGTGTCTTTCATGAAATTGACCCATTTTATCTAAGCTGTCACATTTGGGGAATAGATTTTTCACCATATTCGCTTATTGTCTTTTTAATATCTGTAAGATCAGCAGTGATGGTTCTCTTTTATTTCTGATATTAGTAATTTGTATCATCTTTTTCTTGGATATTCATTTTATTTTCCATTATTTTAAGTACAGTTATATATTTTTTTCATTCTTGAAAGAAAGAAATAGAAATGCATGTTGTGGAAAAGTATCATTAATTTTCTTTTGTTGGTGAAAAATGTGAATAATAGATGAGAAGAAACCTAACCACTGTTACCAGTTCCTGATGTGCACTATGGAAATGAGGAGAATGATATTAGCTGTCAAATTTTTGATAGCCTACTCTGTACCCAGAACAATAAATGATATATCACCTTCTCTCTTATAAATTCCAACAACTACCCAAGTTGGGGGTGAACTTATTTTACAGAGAAAACTTATATTCAGATAAGTTAGATAATATTTTGTAGGCTACAAAAGAAAAAAAGATGGTGGGGCAGCATTATGAATCCATCTCTTTCAAATTCTAAAAGCTAACTTTTGCTAAGTTTTCAGTTTCTTGGAATGATTCAATTTCTATTGTTCTAAGAGCTGAGCTCTGAGGAAAAAAGAAAGTAAAGTAGCATAGTTCTTGTCCTTGAAAATAATATAAAATAGATGACACTACAATATTATAGACACTGAAAAATAGATACTTGTTTACCTAAGTTATTTTAATACTTCCTCTTACTTCTAGGACTGGAGTTTTGGTGAAAGAGAAAAAAAAATGTCAGTAAATTCTGAACACATTTGCAAAGCTTATTTATTTGAGATGACAAATCATTATTACCAAAACATTGCATATGTTACAAAGAAATCAATAAACAAATATTTTTGATAAAATATAATGATGATATGTCTAGAATTATGCTCTACTTGTTACATTTTACATTTAATGAAGCCAGTGGTTATAAATTAGTTACAGAGAGGGAACCATGTATCTGAAACTCATTCTTTTTATTGATGCACCATTTATCATTATTATTGCTATTATTATTTTGGCTTGAGACAGCTACAATATTAGGAACTATTAGATGCACCCACTTGAATCACTTATTTCTAGAAACAAATTTTTTTCAGTAGGCAGATTGGGGTGCTTTTTTTTAAAGATTTTATTTTTATTTATTTTTAGAGAGAGGGGAGGGGAGGGAGACAGAGAGGGAGAGAAACAGCAATGTACGGTTGCCTCTCACAAGGCCCTCACCGGGACCTGGCCAGCAACCCAGGCATGTGCCCTGACTGGGAATCGAACCAGGACCCTCTGGTTCCCAGCCCGCGCTCAATCCACTGAGCTACACCAGCCAGGGCAGATTGGGGTGCTTTTTAAAGCAAAAGCTTCTTAGATAAATTTGAAGAAGGGACAGGCTGAAGGTAACAGAATACAAGTTTAGCATAAAGAGTATGGGACAAAAAAATTCAGATAATAACAAAATGTTTATGATTGTATTTTATGTTTAAATAGTTACATAAATTAGAAGTGGCTAACCTAAGTTATTTGTATCAATTTATTAATTTCCCTCCTATGGATGTAAGAGAAACAGTGAGCTTGAGGGCCTCAGGTTCATAATCTAAGATATAAAATGCATATGTTATTCCTAGCCATTTTCTATCACCAGGCTTGTCAAGAGAGCTTCTGAAAAGTTAACAGAAATTGGCAATGCATGCTGGGAAAAATGTAGAGAGCACCAGAAAAGAGAGAGGAAACAGGAAAACAAAATGAACAAACAGAACAACTTTGGAAGCTGTGCCTGCTTCCTCAGAGAGTGGAGTCAAATATCATATTTGATTTTTACTAGGCTTCCTTGAATAAAATGGGAGTGGCTGGTAGGAAGGGTATGTGAGGGAGCATGAACAGACTGACTAAGTGGTTGGAGGAGGGAAGCATTTCTTAATTTTTTTTTTTAATGCTCACTGGAGGACATGTTAGTTGATTTTAGAGAGAGGGGAAAGGAAGGAGAAAGAAAGGGAGAGAAACATTGATTGGTTGCCTCTCATACGCTCCCTGATAGGGGACTGAAACCACAAACGAGGCATGTGCCCTAACCAGGAATCAAACCTGTGACTTTTCAATTTGCCAGACAACACTCTTACCAATGGGAGTCACACTGGCCCCAGCAAGGGGAGCATTTCTTGAATGAGTTATTGTAGGTCTCTACATCATTTACCATTCAGACTATTCCTTTATCTCAATTTTCAACTATGATAAAAAGTTTGTAATTTCTACATTGTCATAGGAAAAAACCTCATGGCATTTTATAATTCCCATTTTACATAGCTGGTTTCTTGTTTTCAACAGTCTGTCAAGCTTTTGACAGCTGTAACTTTTCTGCTTCAGAACACTGGAAAGACACTGCTGGTTAATTAATGGGCCACATTACAATTCTGAGAGGCAGGGGAGCAAATTCCTCTGCAACTGCTCACACGGGGCCGACGGTTAAGGGCAAGGCTCCCATGTTTAGGATCCCTGGGGGCAAATACTTCTCAGCATTAGATTGGTCTAACCAGTCTTAAGTAGAAAGAGCTTACAATTTCCAATACTAAGGGTTCACCTAGAATAGTAAATTCAAAATCTCTTAACAAATATTTAAGGGTTTAGGTATTGACAACAACACACACACACACACACACAGCATGCGTATGTCTGTACATAGATATATACATATACATATAAACTTTTTTGGTTTTAATATGTAGGCTAGGTCTCGAACACTGGTTTCAAGGCATTAGCAAGGAAAAGATATCAGTTTGATGTGAGTTGATGGCGGCAAGGAGCTCTTTTCAGGGTTCATTGGATACTGGCAGAAATTTATCTACTGTCAGGCTCTATCAAGACTTTTAGTGTGGGGGGCACATGTTGTTGCTTGGGATGATTCAACCAGAAATTGGATTTGAACATACTAGGTATCTCCAAAGAGGAGAGAAATCAGACATTCAAACCATGGTTCAGAGCAGTTATAATCTGCATTTCTAATATTGTCAGACCTAAATACTCAGTATTCTACTATATACTGAGAACAGAGGTCCACAGACTAGAACCAGTAGGCCTAATCTGGCCTGATCTCTGTTTTTGCATGGCCTATGAGCCAAAAACAGTGTTTATGTTTTCAGTGTTTATGGAAAAAAAAAAAAAAGATCAAAAGAAGAATATTTCATGATCTAGGAAAATACAATTGCCATAAAGTTTTATGGGATCTGAGAAATACTCATTTGTTTGCATACTGCTATGGCTGTTCTCATACTTCAAAGTAGCATTGAATAGTTGATACAGAGATTGTATGGCACATAAAATCTAAAATATTTACTACTTAGATCTTCTATTAGGTTCCTAGTGCTGCTGTAACAAGTTATCACAAACTTGAAACAATAGAAATCTATTCCCTCACTGTCCTAGAGGCTAAAAGACCAAAATCGAGATTCTGGCAGAACTACGTCATCCAGCTTCTGGTGGTTCCAGGTTCCTTCGGTTTTCACATGGATTGTCCCCTAGGTGTTATCCTCCTCTGAATCAGACACTTGTCATTAGATATAGGGCCTACTTTGATAAATCAAGATGATCTCATCCTGAGACTCTTAATTACATTTGAAAAATCTATTTTCCAAGTAAAGTCTAGCTCAGTCTTCAGTCAGACATAGCTTTTAGGGACCACTTTTTAGCCCAATAGAGCCTGTTACAGAAAATGTTTATGCTGGTCTAGAATTTTACCTCTAGTTATGGAAAGTGAGAATGTAGGAAAGAGAAAAAGTAGGTTCTAAGAACTCATATCTTGCCAGAGTGGGCTTCCATTTTATCAGAAAAAGACAGAAAAGCCTGTTGGTAGCTGGATGATTTTGACAGTCCATTAAGAGGATACTATTACAAAAATAAGGATTAGTTCCACTCACACTAAATTCCTTATTTGTCAACAACTATTTCTTGACAGTATGCTTATGTTCACTGGATTGGTCTAGAGATTTGCCTACAAAAGTAAACTTAGGTTGTAAAAACAGCAAAAATGCAATCAATCCCAGTGTAGGCAGAAACTGTATCTAAGTAAGAAATCTGGTTCAATTAGGACAACCCACTGACAGACACATCCTCTTTCTATTGCTCTTTATATGACAATAAAGTTAAATTTTTGCCAGAAAGTAGAGAAAGTTGAAGGAAATGCAATTAAGTCTTCAAGAACACCCAGAGCATGTCCTGCTGATTTTCTCGGAACACAAAGTATGAGGTGGTACCAGAATCTGGTAGCATGACTTCCTTTTATATACTGAGCCTACAGCTTCCTGTAAAAGTAAATTTTATGATTTATTATATATTTGTATATTTTCTATTAATATTTAAAGTCTTTGATGAACTCCCCACCAGTAAGACAGTAATTTAGTAGCTTTTTTGCCCCTTATTTCCTGCCCAAACACACTGAGTGTTGGATTACAACTACAGCACTTGAGAGAAAGCAAGGGCTCTGCCTGGATCTGCAGTGACAATGCACACATTTGTCTATAGCCTTAAATCGGGAATCCTGCAGGTGAAGAAAAACAAAAGACAGACTTGGATTAAAAGAAAGGGCTGGGCCAGCACCCAGAATTCAAGACAAAGAAGTCAAGGTGTTTGGATATCTACCTCCTCCCTGGATTTATGATTAAGATTGCTGCAAGATATTAGATTTTCTGGCTGATTGTTAGGGGAGGAGAATCAGAGGCAGAAATGCCATCTATTCAGTGTCAATGCAAATACCAAAAGAAGCAACAGCCCTAAACTTCAGAAGCAGCATGAGGAAACGCCCATGGTGAAGGAAACTAATAATAATGAACATAATGCCCTGGCCGATGTGGCTCAGTTGATTGGGTGTCATCCTATAAAGCAAAAGTTTGTCTATTCAATTCTGACTAGGAAACATGCCTAGGTTGGGGTTCAATCCCCAGTCAGGATGTGTACAAGGGGCAACCAACCAATGTTTCTCCCACACATCAATGTTTCTATTCTTCTTTCTCCGTCCCTCCCCTGATAAATACATACATATTGAAATATAATGAATATGAAATAGAGCTAATTTTCTTCTATGGAAATCTTTTTTAATACAGGAAACAAAAATTTAACCCAAGAGATTTTTTTTTTTGTTATTGACAAGGTCTGAGTGATAGTTGAAGCATAATAACTTTATAATATGTTCTTTAAAAGATGACAATTTAATGTAGCTTTTTATTGTTGTCATTTAAGGACCATCACTTTAACAAAACTTTTAGTTGTGAAGATGATAACTATATACAGTTTTCTTGGCTAAGAACTAAGTACAATGAAGAAATCTAAAATAAAATGTTATAATCATGACATGGTATTCTACATAGAAATATAAAGTGGTGTAATTTCAGTGAAATCACACTCATGCAAGTTAATTTTTTTCTTCTAGATCTAGATATATATCTTAATCTGCCCAAACATTATTTTTTCCATGCGATATATACCATTATTTTCTTATTTAAACATTGTCATAGGGCATTCTGGAACAAGAATCATGGTTTTAGGGAGAAGCAGACATGGTCTTTCCATCACCCGCTAAAAAAAGAGTGTGAATAGTAAGCGAATAAGCCAAGCTGTGTTGCTAACTGGACTGATGTCTCTGCCCTGGTGCCATTTAAAAATGAATGACCTAGACTTCCAAAATGCATCTGGGTTCCCAATATGGGGCAATACCATACTTTTATGGTGACAAAGAGATTTCATTTAAATGAGGGTTCTTTCTGTCATTCTCAAGCAAGAAAGTAGGTATGACCCAGACTAGAATTAAACAAACAAACAAACAAAAAAAAAAGATTTTCTTCCATCCAGCATCTGGGAAAAGTTGAGCCTCATTCTGAGCCCTGGGGATTCTGGGAGAATTTTCAACAGTTAGAGTAAGTTGACCCTGTGAAACTGAGACAGACAGCAAAAAAGATGAAATGATTGAGAACCAAAGCAATAAAGGAAGAACTTTTATTGGTTCTGTTATTAGAAAAATTGGAGGAGGTAAAAGAACAGCCCAAGTAGATGTTTGAGTGAATGTTTGGTAAAGAGGTACATTGAGGCAAGGGAATAGAAGATATTGAAAACAGTGGAATGTGAGACCTCATTATAAGAGACAGATGGTAAAAGAAAGCAAAACCTTGCCCTGGCCGAGTGGCTTGATTGGAGTGTCCTTCCATACAATCAAAAGATTGGGGGTTCAATTTCTGGTCATGGTATAGACCTAGGTTGTGGGTTTGATCTCTAGTCAGCATAAGTATGAGAGGCAACTGATTGATGTTTTTTTCTCACATTGATGTTTCTCTCTCTCTCTTCCTCTCACTCTAAAATCAATAGACATATCCTCAGGTGAGGGTTAAAACAATATTTTTTAAAAAGCACAAGTCTTGGTTTATGTCAGATCTCATGAGAGACATGTGGTCTATGCCTATGTTCAAAAAACACAGGACCAATAATCGTTTGAATACCTGTGCAGCTAAAGGTCTGTTGTTTACCTTGCATGCTGGTTAATGACCGCCTTAACCAGGGAGCGCACAGCTTTCTCTTGGTCTGGGTAGAGAATTATTTGACCTTCCTAGATTATAAGAGGACAAGAAGAGGGAAGAAAAACAATGAACTGGACTGTCTAGGGGGCTGTGTACAGTTGATGAGATTCCTTTGGGGAGTGATGGCTTTGACACTGGCAGAAAGAGTGGCTGAGGGCACTGACACATGGTGTGGTGTGTGCGGTGATGGACGGACAAAGGTGCTGTGAAGTAATGAGCCTGCCAAGTAAGTGTCATCATGTAAAACTGAATTGGACTTTTTCTGGAAGCCAAAAAAAAAAAAAAAAAAAGGCAGAGTTTTGTTTCAGGTTGCCATCAGGGCAAGAGGGTAGGTCTGGGATGAACTAAAATATTCTACTTGAGTTTAGGAACAAAAACAAAGGGAGTAATAAACGACTAATTTTAATAATTTGAGATTATATATTGGACATAAAATTTGCCTGGGTTATAAAATCAAGAGATCAGCTCAAGATTATCCAAACTGCTAAAAGGTTAAATAATTTAGGAAAATGAACAGAGAGTAGGGACATAACGAAAAAATTAGTTCCCATGGGAGGAGCTAAGCACAGGATGTCATTAGTCCAAGGAAGAGTAAAATGTTGGCTCTCTTCTTGCAGATAAAATGAAGAAATAAAACTAGAGCCACCAACTCCTTAAGTGTTATGTGGAATAAATCAGTATTCTGTCTGTCAGTGATGGCATATATGGGCTGTGAGTAATTATTGTCTAAAAGAGAAAGAAATTAAAAATTCAAAAGTAAATAGATTAGGAGTTGCATGATGCAAAGTAGCTTTGTTTTAAAAATGACAGACTGACACACAGATCTGGACGCTGCTTTGCAAACATCAGAAAGAGGCTTCCAAATTGATAAAAATGTTTGTTTATCATGCACATGAGCCAAAGAGTAGCAACAGCTGGCAGAGACCTGTGCATGAAAAAGGAGGCTGGGGAATCAGGGACATTCTTTTCGTTGTTGTTGTTGAGAAAATGCTATTGCCCATGCACTGTGCTTTCCCCAGAGTGATCTGGAGACCTCAGAAAATCATACCATAGCTTCCCTCCCTCATCATTTTTATAAAGCTGAACTTGGATTAAATTTAACAACTTTTTTGCTTAAAAAATAAAGCCTCTAAAAAGCAGCTTATAACTTTAGGATGGTCAGCAGTGTGGTAGAGAAAAATTTATAGACCGATTGTAATAAAATAGGGCTAACACATTAATTATATATAACAAGCAATTTATTAAGCACTTTATATGTATTTTTACTTAATTTCATTATAAACTTGTAAATAGATATTATTATGGGAGATCGTTCTGCATGGCGCAGGCCCAGCTCCCACTCAGAGGGACCAGTGGAGAGCGACACAGGACCCACACCCACAGACAGGTTCTCCCGTGGGGAATCAGGCCTGCACTGTATCTAAGCTGCTACGAAACTTGCTTTTGCTAAAACTCCCTCACCCTGGATTGAGGCAGTAACCATTTACTGCATATCTCTAAAGTAACTTCCTAAAGTCCATGCTAAACCTTCCAAGGAGGAGTGTAACCAGTTCAACCACTTTCTTCTTTACATTTGCAAATATCCTTCTTTCTTGATGTAATTAGCAACATCCTCTCCTTTGTTATCTGTAAAAGGTAATCACCTACAGTGAACCTGTGCATAGTAAATGAGAACCATCCTCCATGTAATATGCCCAGAAAGACAATAAAAGCCTGTCAAGGCAAGGGTCGGTGCATTCTTCTCTTGAGAGAGTGGCCTTGCCTTCCCTTTTCCTCCACAGGACTCCGTGTGAATATGTCTCATATCTCAGTCATGACGCCATGGATACTGCAGGCTGGTGTCTGCATCAGATTATCAGTATCATTACTTTGTAGGGAAAGGAAAATATAGAGAGATGTAAAAGTCCTTTTCCAAGTACAAGCTACTATTAGTACTAATATCATCAGTTATTAAATATATTATATGCCAATAATTACCTAGACCTGGCTGGTGTGGCTCAGTGGATTGAGTGTCAGCCAATTGATTGAATATCAATTGAACTGATCAGAAATTTAAGGCTTATTCCATGTTAGTGCTAAACAAACAGGTTTTCATATAGTAAAGAATGATGGAACCAAATCTTGCAATTAGATATTATTCTTAACACATGATCAACTTTTACAGATACTGTGAAAAGAATGATAAAGACACAACTTAGGGGAAATAATTTATATCTTGAAAGATATATAGTTAATACAAAATCCGGCCATTGACCTTTATCAAGGCTATCATATACAATGTAAAATTTTTTTAAATACAGTTTTCAAAATAGATAAAAATTATTTTTCTTAATAGAACTTAGAATTTGTGGTATTCAGATTTCAATTTTCATTTCTTCCTAAAATTTTTATTAATCCCCAAGTATTTAACAAAAATAAGAAAAATGTGATGAGTTTTACATGGAGTTCTAAATTTTGCTAGATCTTTCCTATAATTCCTGTATTAGAATGTTTTCTTTTTAATATATGCATAAAATACGAGGGGACCCCCAAAATGGAATTATCTTCTGGAGGGCAGGCCCCTTGTATTATGGGTGAGTGTGAACACTCTGCTTAGGTGAGTGTTCTAGGGACCCATCTATATCTGTGTACCAGCTGGCATTGTTGTGAGAGGCTGCATTTGGCTTCAATGAATTTTTTGAAGACCTTTCAACACATTTGCCCATTTCATCATGACTGATTCACAAGTGCACCTGCCTATACCGTGTTGATTGTTCAGCAGTTTTTGACCAAAAGTGGCATGACCCTCCTGCCCGATTCTCCCTGTTCACCCAATCTGGCCCCAGGAGAATTTTTTTTGTTTCCCTAGATGAAAAGACTCCTCAAAGGGAAATGTTTTGCCAATGTGGAAGAGGAGAAACAAAAAATGGCAGAAGCACTAAAAGACATCAAAATCAATGAGTTCAAAAACTGGTTTGAACAGTGGAAAAAATGTCTTGATAGGTGTATTGCATCATATGGAGGGTACTTTGAAGGTGACTGAAGTTTAAACATGTAAGAATAAATACATAATTTTTATAAATAAATTCTTTTTTTTGGTCCCCCCCTTGTATATATAAATACACACACACACAGAATTGTTAGACTCTAGTTCTCTAGATTCTTTTTTTAATCTGCTTGATGAAATTCCAAGACTTGAATTAGAATCACTGATGTAGTGTATCTATCTCCCTATCTTTAGATACAATGACATAAATTTTCTATAATACTTAAGAAATAATGACATTCTAAATTATATTTGGTAAGCAAATATAATATATTTTTATATAAAATGGTAAAATCTAAGAGTACACTTTCAGGAATACTTTTATAGCTTGTTACTAAAATGGTAAAATATATGGTTAGTCATTCATCACATGACATTCATTAACATACTGCTATCCATAGCGGTACCCTAGAACTCATTCCCCACCTCTAAGCTGCCCGTCAAAAATCATATTGAGATCTATTAGGTTCTAGATTAAGGTGAGGGGTTTAAGAATAGATTTCATGGCTATTTGGAGTTCCAAGTCTACTGGATAGGTGAGTCTTACACAAATAATTACAGTACAGGTTACCTAAAAATATAAACAAAGAGCTAATGATGAAAGAATTCACAATTAAGTTACATAATTAAATTCATAAAAGTGAAAAGTATCTTATTTGAAAATAGAAATTACATGCTCTGTCCAATATGGGACACAAAATAAAGTCCAATATTGTGCACAAAATTCCCTATAGTCTGGTTAGGGTTTGGAGTAAGATAGTGAATGTATTTAAATGTTGCATTTCCTGTTCCTGGTTCTAAGAAAAAAAAAAAGTTGTTCTATGAGCAAAAAGGATTGTAGGAGATGCAGCCATGGATATCTATGCACGGATAGACATCAGAGTGTCTTTAAGGTGTTTTCAAGTTAAAGTTCAGGAACAATATTTCATTTTAAATAATGGATGACAAGCACTCACCTAGTTTTTTGATAGAATAATGAGTATCTGACCTTTAATAGGCTAACTTGAGACTTCCAGTCTTATTAGGGGTCAAATGTTGGTAGATTCATAAAATCATTAATTATCATTCTTAACATATGATCAATACATAAAATTGCACTAATAAGTAGAAGTTTTTCTAGGCTTTACCAGGATTCTGAAGATTACAGAAGATACTCTATAGAAATTTTTTTCCTTATTTAAATTAAAATCATGACTTTCCTAACACCAGAGAAGTAATCTAGTGAAAATTCAGACACAAGGCTAAACGCATCTTACTCAATTATTTCTTTTTCCTGTTCTAGACAACTGATCGATATGTTTATAATCCCCGACAAAAATCAAGTTTCCCATCTCCTCCTAGATATGAGTGAATATTTATCAAATATCATTGGTCAAATTTATTAATACTTTAGTGTCCACGCTTTATCGCTCAGCTAAGAATGAGTTCCTGTGGGAACAGCGGTAGATGCATGAATAGCCCAGTAAAAATATTTCACTTTAACAGGAAATCCTAGCATTTCATTCCTGAAAATAAGTTTGCCTAAAACCTGACATTTTCAAAAAGCAAACATTTAAAATATCATTTAAAAATTGTGCTTTCAAAACTATTTCTCAACATTAAAAAAACAGCTCTAATTTACGAAGCCTACAAAATATTGATTGGCATGTGGCATACTCATTTAGATATTCCGGTACACATTTAATTTGGCAAGAATGTAAAATGAATTTATGGCAAACCTAAAAAGATGGAATCTCAGGCAATAATAATCTTTCCACCCCAACACTAACAACTGACTAACATAAAAAAGAATAAACAGTGTAGGCAGTAGTTGTGTTTAAGCGTGTTAACTGGCTTGATCACAAGGGATACTCAACTCAAGTATTTCAGGCCTTTATCTACATCTGGATAAATGTTTTCTAGAGCCTCTTCCTCATAAATTCTACTTTCTAGAAAGTGCTTTACCTTCCCTTAAGAATATCCATATCTAAAATAATTAATTCATAAAGCTATTCAGTAGCAACAATACACTTCACAATGTATTGTTCCCAAATGATCACATTTTTCAAATTCAGGAATAAAATAAGAAGCCGAATCAGGTACTGAAATATTTTATTTAAATTACATTAAACACATGGTTTTCATTAATATACATCTCGGCAATAATTTTGGTATTTTGTGTCAGCGTTGCCAAATGTTACAATTACAAAAGAGTGTCAGAATTTGTTAATTTTCAACATCTTGCTTTCCTTCTTTTCACAATGTAGATATCGATTTGGCTAGTAAATCTGGTGAAAATTTCATTTTGCTCACTGTTAAATACCAAGTGCCTTACAAATTATTTGACACATAAGTGATATCAATAAACATTAGCTAAATGGATGAATGAATAAATGTTTCTATTAGATAGAAGAAACTACGGAGAGATAAATAGAAAAGAAATAATAAATTTTAGTGCCCACTTATGTGATGCCAGTTGCTATGTTTTACATGGTCTATCTTGCTTATTCTCAGCAAGTGTTCAAGAGCTAGAACTTAATGAAGAATAACAGGAATTGCTTAATTAATTGTTAACAATCAGAATTCAATATTTCATTTTTAATAAAGTAACAAGAGAAAATTTTATTCTTACTCCTAATACTTTCACCTTTCATTTAGAAAATCTTCCTTAATTTGAAGAAAATTATTTTCTTTTAATGACTATCAAAAACTTATTTAGCTGTGGCTGCTGTGGCTCAGTGGATTGAGTGCCAGCTTGCAAACCAAAGGGTCACTGATTTGATTCCCAGTCAGGGCACATGCCTGGGTTGCTGGCCAGGTCCCCAGTAGGGGGCAGTAGAGAGGCAACCACACATTGATGTTTCTTCCCTTCTCTTTCTTCCTCCTTTCCTTGCTCTCTAAAAATAAATAAAGAAAATCTTAAAAAATAAATAAATAAAACCTTATTTATAACTGCATTCACCATTTTACTAAGTTGTGTAGTATACAGCTGCCAAAACTAATGATAAATACTTTGTCAGGAAAAAAGGAAAATGTTTCCTAGATTTGCAAAAGTTGTAATCTTTAAAGGTATTGTTCCTCCATAGAGTAGCAAAATAAACCAAGGCATTTTGGTTCTTGAGCCCAGAGGGCTCCATTCTGATGTAAATTGTTTCCTACTGTTTCTCCCACTGAGAATGTGTCTCCAATGCAGTTACATGATTTAATTAATGAGTATGCATGTAATGTATTCAGAGTTTATCCAGGAACAGGGAATTCCTAGCGAAATCTCTACAAGCTTTTTGAAATGATTCTTTACATTGCTTTGCACCTCTAAAAAGCAGGATCCGCCGCCCTGTTGGAGACCTGGGCAACAAATAACATGCAACTTGTTTTTCCAG
>PVJI01022455.1:14176-25337 GCA_004026765.1 Micronycteris hirsuta | reverse complement strand
AAGGTGGGGTAAATTACCTGCCTCACAGAATCACGAGATTCAACTGAGGAACTGCATAAAAAGCACTTTGCCTAAGACCTTGAAACAAAGTAAGTGCTCAACAAATAAGCACCTAGTACATATCCGAGTTCTTTGAGGATTTGGTATTATTTTTAGATCTTAAGTGTTTAGCATTGTACTTGCTCCAGTAAGAGTTCAAAATTTGATCTAAATTTCTTTTGACTGCCAAGATGATATTTGGGACTCCTCATCAGTAGGGTATGGGATTGGCCTTTCTTAGGGATGGATGGTTGACCTTCACATTCTTCTCTCTTCTGCTTGGACCCAGGGATCCCATTTATGAAAATGGATGACTGGAGCTAGCAGCTGGGGAAACAAGAAAGCACACACTTGACATTTCTGCCCCACATGACTGTCCCTGCTATACATACACTTTTTCTTTGTTAGATGAGTAATCAAACAAGAACCCAAATTCATTTCATAACCATTGGAATTCAAGTTCAAGTCAAAGAGGAAAAAGGGGTCCTTTTTATGAGAAAGGAGTGTTGTCATGTCAACTGACAGCTGAGTTGGCTGCTGTGGGTGCTGTTGAGATTGTGGCCAGAGGAAGTGCTGTCAGGAAATGGGGAGCTGGGTTCTCTACAGAAAAGCAAAGCTGAAGTGTGCAAGTTTATAAGCTAGGCTTGTGCTGGAATAAAGAGTGCGGTCCTGAGAACTCTGTTCACTTGCTGTATCCATGGCTTTTTTCTTTTGGATACCTGTTGGCCGGGAAGATTCATCTCATAAAGGCCAAGAAATAAGTGAGGGAGAAATTTTAGAGACTTCGGTATCTGTAAAAATAGGATTTTGATTGGATGAGAAGGCTTAATTCCCTGTAGGAGCAGAAAAACACAAGTCTTTGTAGATTCTTTGTTCAACCCCAAAAGTTCCGAGATGATCCCAGCTGAGCCACTGGACCGAATTCCACAAGCCTGTGAAGGGAAGTTGTTGCAAGCTGGCCATGCTGTAATCGATTTGAGGCTAACTCCTATGGCATCGTTTCTGAAATCCAATCGCTGTTCTCATTCTATTACTAGTCATTTCAAACCATACTTCAGTATTGCTTTTTTTTTTCTCTAGAAATAGTATAATGTAAAATTCAGAGCAAATCTCTTTCTATACTGGGCACTTCGGTGTCCCTGTGTCTCAGTGTTCCGTGTTGAACTGTGTGGGAGTTTCTTCTAGCCGATTGTCTCAGGTGTTCAGTTGGTGAACACTGCGCTTGTAGTAACATGATGTTATCCTCTCTTTCCAGCTATTGTGGATGACGAAAGGCTCTCTGCAGAGGAGATGGATGAGAGGAGGAGGCAGAACATCGCTTATGAATATTTATGCCACCTAGAGGAAGCCAAAAGGTGAGATCCAGACTTTGGCTATTTGCGTACCTTCTGTTGGAGATAAGGTTTGCGGTGTTACACATGTGCTTTAACTAACTCATTTGCACTTTTGTTGGTAGCAGGGTGATGGGAGAAGAACCCCCTGCTTTTTGTAAATAATCAAGCAAAATTGAGAAAAATTACTACCACAGCCAAGGTCAAAGCACTAGGAAGGCAACTGCTCCTTTTCCTTCTTCAGAGACTCCTAGGAAATGTCTGAGCAAATTGCAAATTATTTCAAATTTCTTATCTCACTGGCTTGTATGTGAGGGAGCAGCCAAGACTTAAATCAATTTTCTTCTTTTCCAAAGCTTCCTGAGATCTTTTCTCCACCCCTACCCCAGTGATTACAAATGTCCAGTCGGGTAATAGCATTTTGGACCGGAGTCCACTGATCACTAAGCTAGAGGGTAGGTTTATGGCAGCAATCTCCTTTCTGACTCATGGGTGTGTTGCACTTAGGATATGTTGTCCCTAGACTCATGCTGACTCTTAGATTTTAGACTGTAAGTAAATGTTGGGTTCTCCAAGGAGAAAGTGAAGATAAAGAAGGAATTTACACTCAGGCTTCTGTGTCAAAGGCATCAGGCAAACTTTGTCCTTTGAATACTGCAGTGCTCATACGCCGTGAGTTAGCTTCTGGTTCATGCTTTGTACTGTAATAGAGCAACAGTGTTGTTCCATGGTCAGATGGTATGTTCCAGCTCTCTTATCTTTAGAGGAAATAAACATTTAGTTAGTGGTCATCCATGTTAATTGTCAAGTAGCTAGTTACAGAGCTAGAAGAATGAGGTCTTTCAGTCAACGTTGTATAGAACCTTCAGTGACACGTGTGCTACTTTGGCCTCATAATTGCTTACAAGAGCATTTCCCAGGGTTGTTTCATATTTTAAGTGTCCTGTAACTTTAAGCTCTAAAACTAAGTTCTAAAGGTTATTTAACATGTCTTTGAAGCCTACAGTTAAGTTGCAGGTCACTGAACACTGGTTATCAGTCTAAGATTATTAAAAATATGCTTTTAATCAAATTGCTAAAAAAATTAGTTAAGGAGAGTGATTCATAAACATTTAAAATCAACATAATTTTAATAAAAAAGTTTAAGGAGTGTTAGTGAAAACTTCCTCCTGACACACACTTTGCATTCTAAGTTTTTTGCCTCCTCTTTTGTGTGAGTGGGGAGCAGTGTCGCACAGAGAAGATAGGTGACTGGGAGTCAGCAACTGAATTGCCTGGTCCCAGCTTCAGCACTGATGAGTGGTGTGACTTGGGTGGGCCATCTACTCTGGGAATTTCAGGTTTTTCTCTCTGTAATGGGATGACAAAGATGTTACTACCACCTGCCCTACTTACTTCATGGATTCCCCCCACCCTAAAAAATCCACTAACATCGAGGCCCAGCTGGTGTAGCTCAGTGGATTGAGCGCGGGCTGGGAACCAGAGGGTCCCGGTTCGATTCGCAGTCGGGGCACATGCCTGGGTTGCACGCCAGGTCCCCAGTGAGGGCCATGTGAGAGGCAACCATACATTGCTCTTTCTCCCTCCCTTCTCCTCTCTCTGAAAATAAATAAAAAAAAAAATCCACTAACATCGAGAAGGTGTAAGTGTTCTGTAAACTGTAGTGCTAGTCTGGTGTATGGTGATAACATAATCACAATTTACTCCTGAATGTATCAAAGTGGAATCAATATAGTTTGAAGACTTGCCGTTTTCTTAGTATTTTCAAAATTCTGTGGTTGAATTTTGTTTTAGAAAAGTCAACATAACAATTAGCCCAGGTTCTTTGAAGAAAGCTTCCTTAGGAATAGTTTCATTGAAAGAAAAGACTATAAAATATACAGTTTTTCCTTTAAGATGATTTTCATAAATTTATTTACAAGACTTTTGATGTATGTACTTATGAATCTTTTATTAAGATCTGAACACTTTTTGTGACTTTCAGGAAAGCTGATTTTTGGTCATGGAGTATGTAATCATTATGTGGCTATTAACAGATATATTAATATACATGCTGTGATTTCAGAAAGTATAGTGTGCAGAATTCTGACAATGTTAATGCCTTAGAAATTTGTCATACTGAGTTTCTTATAGCGTATGCATGTGTGTGTTCATGTGAGTAGAGTTGGCTTAGAAAATTGAGTTTTTACTAAATGATACACTTAGAATGTGTAAGTTTATCCAGGAACTGTTTCTTGTTTCTTATTTCAGTTGAATTGACTTAGGTGCATTTTAACTAGAAATATGTTGGTTCTGTGTTTGTGCCTCTCTTCTTTCTTTCCAGAAGTGAGAACTAGAAGGATTTCTAATTTGTACGTATTCAAAATTCAGAATTGTAATAGTTCGATATATCTTCAACTTTGGTTTTAGTGATTTCAAGATTCTGTGAAAATATCATACCATTTAAAAGTTCCTTCAGCTCAGTTAGTTGGAGCGTCATCCCATAAACCAAAAGGTTGTGGGTTTGGTTCCCAGTCAGGACATATGCCTGGGTTGTGGGTACAGTCCCCAGTCAGGGCATGTGTGAGAGACAGCCAATTGATATTTCTGTTTCACATCAATGTTTCTCTCCTTCTTTCTCTCTCTCCCTTCCTTCCCCTCTCGCTAAAATGAATAAGCATGTCTTGGATGAGGACAGTGAGGGTAAAAGAAAGTCCCATCAGAGGGATATACCTACCAACATTAGAGAAATAAAAAGGACAATGAGGAAATACTATGAATAATTATATGCCAATAAATTATAAAACCGAGGTGAAATGGACAAATTCCTAGAAAAACTCAAACTACCAAAACTGACTCAAGAAGAAATAGAAAACCTAAATAGACTTATAACAAGTAGAAAGATTGAGTTAGTAATCCAAAAACTTCCCACTCTTACAAAAAATGTAAGAGGGAAGACTTCCCACTCTTACAAAAAATGTAAGAGGGAAGACTTCCCAACTCATTCTGTTGAGACCAGATACCAATATCTTTGTCTAGTTTTGGTATCTGATACTAAAGCCAGGCAAATATACTTCAGGAAAACTATAGACCAATACCCCTTACCAGTACAATACAAAAATCCTCAACAAAACAGTAGCAAACTGAGTTCAGTGGCATATAAAAAGAGCTATATATCACCAAGTGGAATTTATCCCAGGAATGCAAGCTTGGTTTAACCCCAAAATCAATCAATAAGGACAACCCGATGGGGAAAAAAGTCTTTTCAACAAATGATGTGGAGACAACTGTATATACACAGGCACAAAATTGAATTTGTATTCCTACTTCACTCCATATACAAAAATTATCTTAAAATGGATTGTTAATCTAAATGTAGGAACCACTACTATACAGCTGGACTTGATACCAGAAGCATGAGCACAAGATGAAAATAAATTAGACATTATAGAAAATAAGTCTTTTTTTTTAAAAGATTTTATTTATTTATTTTAGAGAGAGGGGAAGGGAGGGAGGCAGAGAGGGAGAGAAACAGCAATGTATGGTTGCTCTCACATGGCCCTCACTGGGGACCTGGCCCGCAACCCAGGCATGTGCCCTGACGGGGAATAGAACTGGGACCCTCTGGTTCCCAGCCCGTGCTCAATCCACTGAGCTACACCAGCCAGGGCTGGAAAATAAGTCTTTTGATTTCAAGGATACCATCAAAGAAGTGAAAAGACAACCTATGGAATGGGAGAAAATATTTGCAAATCATATATTTTATAAGAGACTTGAATCCAGAATATTAAAAAAACTCTCACAGCTCAAAATAAAAAGTGAATAGCCTAATTTTAAAATTGGCAAAAGTTCTGAATAGACATTTCTCCAAATAAGATATACAAATGAACAATAAGAATGGGACAGGATGCTTAACTTTAGTCATTAGCGAGATGCAAATTAAAATTACAATGAAATACCACTTCAAACTAGGATAGCTATAATCAGAAAGACAGACAATAACAAGTGTTTGCAAGGGTGGAGAGAAATCGGAACTCTCATACATTGCTGGTTGGCTTGTAAAATGATGCAGCTCCTTTGTAAGACAGTCCAGCTGCTCCTCAAAAAATTAAATATTGAATTACCCTATGATCCAGCAGTTCCATCACCAAGTATATACCCAAGAGAATTGAAGATCTATGTCCATGTCCGTACAATAACCTGCACACAAATGCTCACTGAAGCATTATTCATAAAAACAAAAAGTGGGAATAACTCAAATTTCCATCTACTGGTGAATGGATAAATAAACTGTGGTAAATCCATACAATGAAACATTATTCAGCTATACAAAGTGATAGTAGCAAATCAAATCCAGCAATGTGTAGGAACAGTGTGAATCACAAGTGAGATTTATCCCAAGTATGCAAGGCTGGTTCATATTTGAAAATCAGTTAATGTTCTCTATAACATCAATAGGTTAAATAAGAAAAATAACATGATTATATCAATAATACAGGAAAATCCAACATCTATTTATGATCAAAGTACTTGGTAAACCAGGAATAGAGGAACATCCTCAACTTGAGAAAGACTGTTTATAAAACACCTACAGCTAACATCATACTTAATGGTGAGAAGCTCAAAGCTTTCCACTAAAATAAGGTACAAGGCAAAGATGTCTCCACTCACCACTCCTTTCCAACATTGTACTGGAAGTTTTAGCTAATGCAGTAAAATAAGAAAAGGGAAGGAAAGATATACAGATTGGAAAGGAAGATAAAAAAACTTTTTGTTCACAGACAACATGATTAACTATGCAGCACACCTGAAATTGTTTTTTAAAAAAACTCTTGAAACTAATAAGCAATTATAGTAAGCTTGCAGGGTACAAGGTTAATATGCAAAAGTCAGTCACTTTCCTATATAGTAGCAATGAACAAGCAGGATTTGAAATTAAAATAAAATGCCATTTACATTAGTCCTCAAAAATGAATTACTTAGGTATAAATTTAATAAATTATGTACAAGGTATATATGAGGAAAACAATAAAACTCTGATGAACTAAATCAAAGAAAAACTAAAAAAAAAGAAAAGATATTCTATGTTCATGGATAGGAGGGCTCAATGTTGTCCAGATGTCAGTTCTTCCTAACTTGGTCTATAGGTGCATCCCAATCAAAAGCCCAGCAAATTATTTTGTGGATATTGACAGCCTGATTCTCAAATTATGTGGAGAAGCAAAAGACCCAGAACAGCCAATACAATCTTGAAGGAGAACAGAGTTGGAGCACTGACACTGCCTGCCTTTAAACTTAGTATGAAGCTAGAGTAATCAAGAGAGTATGGCTTGGTGGAAGAACAGACAAATAAATCAATGGAACAGAATACAGGGCCCAGAAATAGACCCCTGTGCATATAGTAAATTGAACTTTTTTAAAGGAACAAAGCAATACAATGGATTAAAGATGGTCTTTTCAACAAATGGTGCTGGAACAACTGGATATCCACGTGCAAAAAATAAACCTAGACACTGCCCTTATACCCTTCACAAAAATTAACCCCAGTAGATCAGACGCATATGTAAAATACAACACCGTTAGACTCCTTAAAGGTAACAAAAGTGAAAACCTAAATGAACTTTGTGATGGCACCAATGGCACGATTTCATGAGAGAAAGAATTGATAAGTTGGGCTTCGTTAAAATTAAAATTTTCTATTCTACAAAAGATAATGCCAAGAGAATGAAAAAGCAAGCCACAGACTGGGAGAAAATATTTGCTAAAGATACACTGATAAAGGACTATTATGCAAAATATATAAGAATGCTTAAAACGCAACAGTAAGAAAACACCCAACATCCTGGGGACTTCCAGTCAAGATGGAGTTAAACATGAAACCTTGCCTCTGTGCACAACAATAGCAAAATATACAATTAGAGTATAAAACAAATATCTCCCAGAATTGTCAGAAAATCAAACTGTGTGGAAGTCTGACAGCCAAGGATTTAAAGAAGCCACATTCATCCAGACTGGTAGGAGAGTGGGAACGTGGAGACGTGCAGAGAGGCGTGCAGACACAGAGTGGCACGGAGAGGCACAGAGGTGGGACAGGCGGTCCTATATCCATGTGTGGTGGATAAAAATTGGGAGGGACACCTCGGAAGTGAGAGATCCCCACCTCAGATCAGACCACCCAGAGCAGGGTTCCAGCACCAGGAAGATAAGTCACCATAATTTCTACCTGTAAAAACCAGTGGCATTTGAGGCAGCAGAAGAAACTGTGGGATTCTCAAGAGACTTCTCTTAAAGGACCCACAATGGACTTAGGCCTCACACAGACCCACCCCTCTGGGATTCAGCACCAGGGCAACAGCTAGAATGGCACCGGTCACATACAGGGAGAAAGTGAAGTGACTGGCATCCGGGCAAGTGGTGGGAGGCAGCTTCCTCCTGGGCAAAACTCCAGAGGCCAGACAGAGGCATTGTCCCCTGTCTAAGCCCTCCCCGACGCAGAGCCATAGTGTAGTGACCCAGGTTGCCTCGCCCTGGCAAATATCTAAGGCTTCTCCCCAAACAACTTAACAGGTGTGCTTGTCTACAATAGGCCACACTACTAAGACAGGGAGTCAAAGCAGCTTTACCTATTACACAGAAACAAACACAGGGAAGCTGCCAAATTGAGGAGACAAAGAAAAATGGCCCTAGTGAAAGAACAAAACAAAACTCCAGAAGAAGAACTAAAGGAAATAGAGATAAGCAGCCTATCAGATTCAGAGTTCAAAACACTGGTTATAAGGATGCTCAAGAAATTCATTGGGTACATCAACAGCATAAAAAAGACCCAGGCAAGAAATGAAGGTTGCATTAAGTGAAATAAAGAAAAATTTACAGGGAACCAACAGTGGAGGGGATGAAGCCGAGTATCAAATCAACACCTTGGAATGTTAGAAAGGAAGATCATTTGGTCAGAACAGCAGGAAGAAAAAAGTATTTTAAAAAATGAGAATAGGCTTAGGAACCTCTGGGGCATCTTTAAACATACCAGCACCTGAATAATGGGGGTGCCAGAAGGGGGAGAGGAAGAGCAAGAAATTGAAAACTTATTTGAAAAAATAATGAAAGAAAACTTCCTTAATTTGGTGAAGGAAATGGACATTTAAGTCCAGGAAGCACAGAGAGTCCCAAACAAGATGGACCCATAGAGGACCACACCGAGATACAACATAATTAAAATGCCAAAGGTTAAAGATAAAGAGAGAATCTTTAACAGCAAGAGAAAAGCAGAAAGTTACCTACAAAGGAGTTCCCATAAGACTCTCAGCTGATTTCTCATCAGAAACTTTGCAGGCTAGAAGGGATTGGCAAGAAATATTCAAAGTGATGAAAAGCAAGGACCTACAAGCTAGATTACTCTATCCAGCAAAGCTATCGTTTAGAATGGAAGGGCAGATAAAATGCGTCCCAGACAAGGTAAAACTAAAGGAGTTTATCATCACCAGCCATTATTATATGAAATGCTAAAGGGAATTATATAAGAAAAAGAAGATCAAAATGATGAACATTAAAACAGCAATAAATTCACAACTATTAATAATTGAATCCAAATAACAAACTAAGCCCGGGGTGTCAAACTCATTTTCACAGGGGGCCACATCAGTCTCGCGGTTGCCTTCAAAGGGCCAAATGTAATTTTAGGACTGTGTAAATGTAACTACTCCTTAACTAGGGGCAATGAGCTCAGCGCTGCTGCTGGGTAGAAACAAGGTGCCGGGCTGGATAAAAACAAGGTGGAGGGCCAGATTCGGCCCATGGGCCTCGTGTTTGATACCTGTGAACTAAGCAAACAACTAGAACAGGAACAGAATCATAGATATGGAGATCATTTGGAGGGTTATCAGTTGAAAGGCGGAAGGGGGAGAATGGGAAGAAAAGGGTAAAAAGGGTAGGGATTAAGAAGCACAAATTGGTAAGTACAAAATAGACAGGGAAAAGTTAAGAATAGCATATGAAATGGAGAAGCCAAAGAACTTACATGCATGACCCATGGACATGAACTAAGATGGGGAATTGCTGGAGGGAATGGGGGTACTGGTTAGAGGGAGGAAAACGGGAGCATAATGAATAAAATAGGTTTTCCTTAGCATAATGAACAAAATAGTTTTTTTTTTAAAAAAAGCAAACAACCTGGTTAAAAAATGGGCCAAAGACCATAATAAACACCTCATCAAAGAGGGCATACACATACTTGACTGAATCATTTAACGCTCAGCAGTGAACTATCATTTGTTACTAATGAGGATTTATTGTACTCTATTTCTCATGTTTTGATACTCCTGGTGGTAACAAGCAGGATCTGAATTAGATGTGTGGTAGACAGGATTCTAGATGGTTTGACGAGACTGCCAGCCTGGAGGTAAAAGTTAATCTTTGTCTCAGTGGGAATTTCTGTATTGCAGTTTGATGATATGACTTCTTCCCGCTGTATGTGTAACCCAGTGGGCTGTGCGGCTAAGAGTTCTAGGTGATTTAATGATACCACAGTGTGTTAGAAGATATCCAGAGAATGGCATAGAGTATTTTCCAGTGAGTGAATGACTGAAGAGAGGAAGCAGTAACCTGTGTATAATTATGACTTATGGCTGGAATTATTGCTCACAGTTTATAAAATTATGAAGTCTGTGCATATAGATTTTCTAATTAAGTATCAAAATACTAATATCAATGACAACGGAGGGAAAATGAAAAAACCTATCTTTAGGACCCAAAAAAGAGAGAATGGTTTTATAAAGTGACTCCACCCTAGGGATGGGTGCCCTGCAGGCTAGAGGGTTCAGATGATGTCATGAAGAGCTCATCGTAATTGTGTTGGGAGGCAGAGGATGTCTGGCATAGGTATTAGTTTTCCTTGACTGTGTAACAAATTACTCTAAAGCTTAGGAACTTGAAACAACAAACATTTACCCCATGATTTTTGAGCGTCAGGAATGTGGGCTTAGCTTCAGTGGGTCCTCTGGCTCTCAGTCTCCCATAAAGCTGCATCAGTACGAGCTTCAAGCAGGGCAGATGGGCCTCCAAGCTCACTCGTGGTGTTGGCAGGATTCCGTTCCTGATGGACACTTGGACCGGGGACCTCCGTTTCTCGCCGCTGTTGGCCAGAGGCTTCCCTCAGTTCCTTGACAGATGGGTCTCTCTGTAGGGCGGCTCGCAGCATGGCAGCTGGCTCCCATCAGAGCAAGGGAACGAGAGAGCGAGACAGGGCAAGTCAGATGGAAGCCAGAGTCTTTTCGTAACCTATTCTCAGAAGTGGCCTTCCATAGTTTGCTGAATTTTATTCGTTAGAATCAAATGACTAAATCCAGCCTGTGCTCAAGGGGAGATTACACAAGGACATGGATTCAAGAATACTGGGGGCTCCGTTAGAAGCTGCCTTTTACATGGTATGCACATAGCCTTTGAAATTGACCCCAGAAGGGGTACTTCAGGGGGAAATGGCCTCTTTGTTACTTTCAGATACCAAATCAGAATTGAATGATGTCTTGGTCTAAATAATTATAGTACTAAGGTTATTTATTCTGTGATGCTTTTGAATTGTGAGCTTTTTAAACTAAGCTTTTCTTTTTTTTCTTTTTTTAGATTTTATTTATTTATTTTTAGAGAGAGGGGAAGGGAGGGAGACAGAGAGGGAGAGAAACAGCAATGTATGGTTGCCTCTCACATGGTCCTCACTGGGGACCCAGCCCGCAACCCAGGCATGTGCCCTGACTGGGAATCAAACCGGGATCGCCTGGTTCCCAGCCCGCGCTCAATCCACTGAGCTACACCAGCCAGGG